>JACGTP010000007.1:946001-1175098 GCA_023678845.1 Mischocyttarus mexicanus | reverse complement strand
AATCCCGATTTTAATTAATTATTAAAAAACAAAAAAATAAACGAGATCTTTTTTTGTCTGAAACGTTCTTTTTTCTCCTCTTGTTTTTATTTATTTTATATTTATTTTAATTGCTTAATACTAATGCTGCTGCAGCTAACTCTGCTGCTGTTCTTCCCTCATCGATGGCACTATACTTTTATTTTATTTTTAATTATTATTATTATTACTAATATTATTATTAATATTATTATTAAACTTAACTCGTTTCTTTTAAATTTTTAAACCACGACTGTCGCCTAAGAGTCCTTTTTTTTTTTTTATTATTTATGCTTTCGATATACCAAAAAGAAGAAGAAGAAGAAAAAAAGAAACAAAATAAAACAGAAACGGATTATATTTGAGAAAAACTATTATTCAACAAGATATTTTAAACATTCTCCTTGGGACACCCCTTTCTTTACATTTCTTTTCTTTTCTTTTCTTTTTTTTGTATCAAAATTTAACAATAAATGTTTATATTACGTTGGGGAAAAAGATATTCATTATTTCAAGCTTGAAGTAAATGTAAAACAGAATAATGAATTTCTTTTTCTCCAACCTAATATTATTTGGGTGTATGTATGTATATGTGTGGGTAATCTACTTTCTACCATCTTTTAGGATTAAAAACTCAATTCTACAATGATTATATAATTCTGATATGACACCTGATTATAAAAATAATCGGAAAAGAATAATTTGTTTAAATAATTTAAAAAAAAAATCGCACAGGCAATGTGTGTGTGTATGTTTGTGTGTATGTGTGTATATGTAATGTCGAAATAAAAATAAAAATAAGAAAACAAATTAACTCAAGGAACGTTTAAAAATAATATCAATCGTTAATTATTTTTTTCCAATAGCAAATATCAACATAACACCAATTTACCCAATTACCAATTTACAATAAAATTAAAAAAAACAAGAAATAAATTCAATGCTCAAAATCGCGTATCGAAACTGAACGAAAAAATGATCATAGCAGTACGATAAAAAAAAAGGAAAAAGAAAAATATCTCCGATGTTAGTTCAAAGAAAAACAACGAACGAGAGACACCGTATGATTTATTATCGGTTCGTGTTACTAATTAACTCGACCGTTCGATCGGTCATTACCATAAATTACATAATTTTGATCCTACTCCGTATACGTTGAGTATGTGTGTGTTAAACATGGATGAAGTATATCTGTAAATGTGTGTATGTGTATTTCTTTTTTAAAATTTCCATCTATTCGTCTTTAATTATCCTTTCTTCTGTCCTCGTGGTGCGTACGCTCGCATTTTAATACTCGCAGCCTCTCTCCGTCTCTTCGTTTAATTAAGTTTAATTATGCCCATACCAAAGTATCACGCCTCTTAACTATTAACATAATTAATATATATAAATATATATTACCACTATATAAGTTGTCCACCGCGATCAATGAACTCGAAAGGAAAGGAATGGGGAAACTTAAATTGATTTAAAACAAAAAATAATAAAATAAATACCGATGACCATTTCTAACGCAATATTTTTAATTATTCACTTTGTTTTTTTTATCGATCTCGTGAATCGAAATAGAAAATAAAAATAAAAAACGATTTAACTCGCGTATTCAATTTCTATCTAGTTTTATTTTTATTTCCCTATTCATTTTATTATCTATTTGTTTTTTTTTTATTATATTCGTACGACCGAGGTGAAAGAGGAAGGTGCAAACGAGGAACCACTATTCTCACGAAACCACATAATCAGTCTTGTTGCGTTTGCAAATGTATTTTTCCTATGGAGAAAAGTGGATCGCATGGAATATTTTTCTTATTTTATTCGTGCACTTTCTAACCACCGGGGCTTTATTATCTTACCTCTGTTTTTTGATGCACGTAAATAAAACCCGTGGTTCTAACGCGACTAAAATAATAACAGTATGTGTGTGTATGTGTGTTGAAGACGCCCGTAATAAGAAAAAAAAAATCACACATACACACAGACACACGAACATTAAATTCGAAAACAATACATCAATCGTTATCCAATTAAAAATCGGGCATATTTAATCATGGTATGATTTATACAACACGACGTATGTGTGTTTTTATATGCGTGTAGTATAATGTATTTTGTGAAGTTCCCTGTATGCTGGTGGAAGGTGCATGTAAAATCTGGACCCGGAATGCTTTAATTCCATTTAAAACCGACTCCTACTATCCATTGAAAGGTATTCCTAATTCTTTTGGAATATTCTCAATTTTCTGTTAATTTGTTTTGTACACATGGTTAACAATATTATTATTAATTAATGAGTCAATTTTGGATTATAAGTTAAATCCCGGATCCGGATTACGAGAACCGGTGACGAGAGACATGGACCACTCAAGCTGATCTCGAAACACAATTTAACAAATGTTTTTTGTTTTGTTTTTATTATTATTATTTTATCTCGCTAATTAATTATTATGTATACACACACACATAAAAGAGAGGAGAGACATACGCACGTACGATGACGAAGAATGACGACGACGACGAAGACGAAGATATTACGACGACCATGATTCAAACGAACACAACTTGACGAGGTCCACATCGCACACATAGGATGGATGATACATTTTTTTTTTTTTTTACACAGTTTTACTACTGCGTAACCGAGCTCTTTTTTTTCTTTAATTTCATTTCTTTGTTATTCTTTTTTGTTGTGTTGTTGTATTTAAGAGGATTAAAAATAGAAATTTAATGCACATAAAAAGTACTAACCGACATTGTTATTTAGAAAAGTTAATAATAATTAAGTGCAAGGTGGTTAACGATTTTCGTGTCCTGCCGTGCCAGTCGTATTGTTTTATCCTTTTTATTTTGTATTATTTTATCATTTTGTTTTTATAAAAGATTATACTACCACTACTACCGTGCTACACAAACATTTAATATTTACTTGAAAACCTGTCTTCTCTACGTGTTATGTATGAATTACTAAAGGATGAGATGCATTAATACAAACTAATATATATTCATTTTTTTGACAATCTTTTTTTTACATCTACAGATCTATTTCCTGATTGGCAAAACAATGAATTTTATAATACAACAAATACTGTATATCTTACTTTGCAGATCTTACAAAATGAATGCAAAAGAAAAGAAAAAGTTTCAGGTTTGATATAGTCCTTAACTGATAGACACAGCAGGATCATTAAAATCGGTTATCATTAATATTACCAGGGATTTCAGATACAAATAGGATATATATTTTTGTTTTTCCGTAGAACTGCATGCACTAATCCCAATAAGGAGAAGGAAGACACGTGGCAATGTACGAGAGAGGGGGGTTGAGGTAAGGGTGGTGGTCTGGCGGGCGATGGATATTAATAAAACAGAGGGGGGTTTTTTTCCATATCAATCCGAACTCCATGCAAAATTACTCTCTTGACATTTCAGCAATTTATCAGACAGCTCCAGTTTCGACCTCTTCACTGAAGCGGATACTCTTGATGCTAAAGAATCCATTAACACAGATTTTAATAATAAGCAGACAATCAAAAAAGAAAGCAGATGATAATGATGATGATAATAATAATAATAATGATGATAACAATGATGATATTATAATAATAATAATAATAATAATAAAGAATTAAGCGTGCTCGTTTAAAAGTTAACCAAAGGAACGTATTTGTGTGTATATGTGTTTATTTGTGGTGTGCAAAAATTTATATGTGCGTGCAAGTAAAATTTAGGTCAACAACCAACTTACTGAAATTACTTTAATCCCCTCTTAATAAAACCTTTCTTTTTTTTTTCTCTATCAAATTTTACAGTTCCATTGATGTTCTATAATTTTGGTACAATTTAATACGATATATATTAATTAATTTAATTTTATTTATTTAATAATATTACTTTATTGAAAAGAATTTCATTGATAAATATATCTTGAACATCGATGGAATTTATTTAAAAAAAAAAAAAAAGCAAATCAGTACAAGGTGCAATTAATATAAAAATCTGTGTCACGCGAATTTGGAAGAAGGTTGAGTTTATCGGACGAATCAAAATGATACTGGAATGTGTTACATCTTTTTACAATTACAGAAAAAAATAAAAGAAAAAGAAAAAAAGAAAAAAGAAATGCATGCGTGCAAATAAAACAATGGGGAAGAGGTTTCTCGGCTCTGCACCTGATAAGAAAAAACAACCTACGTGTGTATGTTTTTGTTTTCTTTTCTCTCGGACAAAGAAGTTAACATTTAAAGACACTCGTAAAAAATAATTTAATAATAATAATAATAATAATAATAATAATAATGATTAATTAATTGATTAATTAATTAATTAATTCTTTGATTACGGCAGAGATGCGAGTCTCTTAATCACTCGAGCAGCCGCTTATAAGCCCATGTGATTCTCATGGGGGGACATATTAAAAAGGTACGGTCTGTGTATGTGTGTATATATATATATGTGATGCGGATTGGTGAGCCTTGGCGACGTATCTTTTTCTGTTTTTTTTTTTTTTTGTATCTTTCTTTTCTTTTCTTTTCTTTTCTTTTCTTTCTTTAATTTTTTTTTTTTTTAATATGTTTAATGGTTGTACTAACACCATGCACAACAGTCAAACTCGTTAAAATCTCACTTAAACGCACTTTGTTAATAACTTATCTTGACCCTTCCCGCACCTTAGAGGGAAGAACTTTAGTTAAATGCATTTGCAAGTCCAAGAACTCAGTTATAAATGCTTTCCATAGGAAAAACATTGTTCGCTACACTAATCTTTGTTCACGGATGTTCTATATGGGACAAATATGCAATAGTCCAAAGAACACAGCCCACATTAGAACGATCCAATGCACGGTGTAAATTGGATTCTCACCATCTGTGATCTTTCTGGCAACAAACTTCAGGGTTTCGTCTAGAAGTACCACTGGAATGGAAAACTTCATAACGGTAACCCATTCTTCACCCGTTAAGGGAGTCACTTGGAATACGGACTGAAAATAATCGCAACATGTAATTAGCACTCTGGATAGTAAATAGTTGTTGTGGGGGATCGATAAATCGTTAATTATTTATATCGTAAATTATTATTACCGAAAGGACGTCGACGTAAAGAATGACAAAGTGGAGTGTGAAGGAAAGAGCCATGGAGGCGATTAGCCACATGTTGGACCAAGGCGGCATCGAGATGAGTGATTGATTCTCCGATAAGCTAAGATATTATATCAAGAAATTCGTATATAACGTAATTATATTGAAATTGATTAACACGTTAAGCGCATAATGTGTTTTAAGTTATTAGTGATTAATAATTTAATAGCCGATCACACAACACACGCGTGATGCTATCGATGATTTTTATTGATCGTTAACATATTCTTTGATTGATAACATAATACATATAATTAGCTTTGTTATATTTTATAGCTTTATCTTTGATTCATTAATATTTCATTTAAAATAAATTAATAAATTCTTTAGAAATATTTACTGGCAAGTTAACAATGTTACTTTATGCATACCTCTTGAACTAACAATTTATAGTGACGTGGAACTCTAAATAATAAACAAAATAGACTAGGCGCTTAACGTGTTAAAAAAAAGAAAAGTAATACTTTTCAATTAGAGTCTGAAAAATTTACCTGTTCATAGCGTTCAACATTTCAATGGTTACAAGTACCGAAAGAGCCATGGTCATTGGATGAGGATCAGAAAAGATTTTGCAATTAACGCCTTTGAACTCGTCGCCACCGCCAATGCAAGCCAAGTGATGAGTCTAAAGTTGATTAGAACGATTTTGGTTTGTTTTTTTTCATCAAATAACCGTCTTACGAAACAATCGTCATTTTCGAAAGTTATTTAAACTCTAATCGATAATTTATTTACCAATTGATAGTAATTCATTTGTGGTCCATTCGGACTATACAAGAACCACCACGCAGCTGATCCTACAGTAGCAGCACCTACATATCCACCAATGGCCAAGTATCGGAAAAATAGCCAACCGGAAATAAGAGATTCATCTGCTTTGCGAGGAGGCTGTATACATGTGTATAGACAATTGTTAATATTTATTCTTAAACTCAGGTTTTAATCGTTTCTATTATTTTTACCTTGTCCATGATATCCAAATCAGGTGGATTAAAACCAAGGGCAGTGGCTGGAAGACCGTCAGTGACCAAATTAACCCAGAGAAGCTGAACTGGAATTAAAGCTTCGGGAAGACCAAGAGCGGCCGTCAAGAATATACTGGAAAAAGTAAATATTTTCGTGTTTTAACAAAAAAGACATGTTTTGAGATATGTTTTTTATTTCAAGTAGTCAATATTAGTCAGCGTTACTTGCGAAAAATACGCGGTTGTTAAAATAGTTTTGTTATTTGTTTTACTTTTTCAATAAATTTACCTTACGACTTCACCAATATTAGAAGAGATGAGATAACGAATGAATTGTTTCATGTTATTATAAATGGCACGACCTTCTTCAACGGCAGCTACAATAGAAGAGAAATTATCATCTGCCAATACCATCTCGGAGGCCGATTTTGCTACAGCTGTTCCAGAACCCATAGCAATACCAATTTCAGCCTTCTTTAAGGCAGGTGCATCATTCACACCATCACCAGTCTAGAAACACAAGAGATATGTAATAAGATTAAACTATTTATTATTAATATTATTTATACAAACAAAACAAATGGTTTATATTAATTAATCTAAACTTGTTTATTACCATAGCCGAAATCTCGTTCATACTTTGTAAGTACTCAACAATCTTAGATTTGTGAGCTGGTTCTACGCGAGAGAACAACCTAGCTCTCGCGCAAGCTAATTTCTGTTCAGACGGTGACAGATCATCGAATTCACGTCCGGAATATGATTTTCCAGTAGTATCCTCTTCCTCGGTGAAAACACCAATTCGTCGACAAATAGCTTCAGCAGTTGCCTTGTTATCACCAGTAATAACAATAACACGGATACCAGCGGCACGACACCTGACAATAGAATCGAATACTTCTTTCCTTGGTGGATCCAACATACCAACGACACCAATGAACGTTAAATCCTTTTCGTAAGTATAGAATTTAGTCGAGTCACCCAAATCCATGTCGTCGGGTTTCATCGGATGATCGGCGGTTGCCAAAGCAAGACAACGCAATGTGTCACGTCCTGTACCGTATTGTCTCGTCAAATCCAAAATACGATTTTTCAATGTCGATGTAAGAGGAACCTTCTGGCTACCAACACGGGCATGCGTGCACCTATCCAATACACCTTCGGGTGCACCCTTGACAAAAAGTTTCGGTCCAGTTCCAAGTTTGCTCGGTTTCAGGGGTACGCAATACGACGACATGGATTTACGATCTCTAGAAAATTCCAACGTGAATTCCTTTTTCCATTTAGTTTCAATGTCTTGCCTAACAACGATAGCTGTATTACGACGATCTAATCCGCTTTTCGAAACACCGTAAGGATTAACTTTTTCAGCCAAAACTATCAGAGCCGTTTCCGTAGCTTCGCCGACCTTCTCGAAAGCTTGTTTGAATTCGTTAAAGTCAATAGCAGAATCGTTGCACATGATACAGATCGTACCGATCTCGTGAAGAGTCTCGTATTCTTGTCCTTTGATTTTTTGTCCTCTCAAAAATATCTCACCGATGGGTTCGTAAGTAGATCCGGTAATCTCAAACTCGTGGAATGAGCTATCGTTCCCTTCAATTTTATCAAAAATAAACATTCTGAAAAGGATAATTGTGTTGTTATTAATTAATTAATCATTTAAATAAATAACATTGAATAAATTACAAAAATTTATACGTTAAAGGAATATTATTATATACCGGCTAACAGACATCTGATTCGTAGTCAATGTTCCAGTCTTGTCAGAGCAAATAACGGAAGTACAACCAAGAGTTTCGACAGAAGGCAAGGATCGTACAATAGCATTCTTCTTAGCCATACGTCTAGTACCCAAAGCTAAACAAGTCGTGATAACAGCTGGTAAACCTTCAGGAATGGCAGCTACTGCAAGAGCTACAGCAATCTTGAAGTAGTAAATAGCACCCTTGATCCAGGAACCACCGTGGGCAGGATCGTTAAAGTGACCAATGTTGATAGCCCATACAGCAACGCAGATTACGGAAATAACCTTGGATAATTGTTCACCAAATTCGTCGAGTTTCTGTTGCAGGGGTGTCTTGATTTCTTCAGTCTCGGACATTTCGGTACGGATTTTACCAATAGCGGTATTTAAACCAGTTCCAATAACAACGCCACGTGCTTTACCAGCTGCTACATTTGTACCAGAGAACAAAATGTTTTTCTTGTCCTATAAGAAAAAGAAAAAGAAAAGGGAAAGGATTAAAAAAATAAGTGAAAAATAAAGAAAATAAATGAATAGACCTTTGAATGAAATTAAATTGAACGAACCTGATTGACGGCACGTGGATCGGGAACAGGATCCGTATGTTTAATAACCGAAACAGATTCACCTGTCAGGATAGATTGATCGATCCTTAGAGTTGTTGAGAAAATTTTACTAAGACGAATGTCAGCTGGGATCTTATCACCGACAGACACCTCTACGATATCACCAGGAACGATTTCTTTCGCTCTAATCCTTTGTACACCAGCCTTGTCACCTCTAACAACTTTACCCATTTCGGGTTCATATTCTTTCAACGCCTCGATTGCTGATTCGGCGTTACGTTCTTGCCAGACACCTACCACGGCATTGGCGATAAGGATGAGCAAAATGACGAAAGGTTCGACGAAGGCCGTGAACGCATCCTCATGCTCCTCAAATAAAGCTAATACCTGATTAAAAAATATTAACGATTATTACTATTACTATATACTATAATGTCTTCCTCTCCTCTATCGTGTCTCCTCCTCCTTATTAAAATAACTAAGTTTCATGGCTACGTAAAATCGATGATGTATATTTTTAAAATAACCGATACTAGATATATTTATAGCAATCTATACTACCAGAGTGTTTTACCACCATATAGACGATGATATGTACAAACGATAGTTTACATTTTAACGTATATCATACACGTACGATCATCATCGTATAACGCATGATTAAAATTTTATATCTTTTTCTCTTTCAGTTTAATATATATTGCAATTTAATATATATTTATTTAATATATCAGGTTGTGGTGGAAAATATATATAGTTTAACACGCATTATCGTAAAAAACATGCGAATAAAAAATACTTAATAAATATAACACTGATTGATAAAAAGAAAGGTTTACACCGATAAAATAAATACAAAGACGATTAATTGCCTTTGTTCTATTTTCTTTTTAACCAAAGTAAAAATTTTATATTATCACTCATTCTAAAATTATAATCAATCTATGACTAATTTCAAAATATATGAATATTTTCTTGTGTATACGTACAAAAGAGATAATAGCGGCTAATAATAGAATCTTAACTAGGAGGTCGTCGAATTGTTCCAATACAAGTTGCCAGATGGATTTACCTGGAATAAAGAAAATAATAATAATTTAGAAGAAAAAAAGAACAAGAAATTTCATTCTTCGAATAATAAATTTAATTAAAAACTTATAATCGCTCGGATTATCCATTAACGAAGGAAGAAAATAAACGGTATAAAGATTCGGTATCGAATATTAACAAAACCAAAAACCAAACAAAAAAAAAAGAAAAAGAAGATATTATCCAGTTATATTAGAGTTGAATCAAAGTGATGATGGTTGTCTATGGTTCTATGATTCTATGGTTCAACATTGTCCGTAATGTCAATGTAATTATAATATACGTGCTAACTCTAATGAAATAAGCCGCGTGCACTCGCATAATGTTTAGCAGAGGAGGACCTGTGCACGACGACTATGATATATACAGATAGCATATATCAGCATCGTACAACACAACGTGCATCGTTGCAATATGTGTGTGAATGTATGTAACAGACAGACAGTTAGAGTGAGTGAGTAAGTGGTGAGGTGGTGAGTGAGTGAGTGAGAGAATGAGTGAGTGAGAGAAAGAGAGAGAGAGAAAACACATATGGATGAACACATTCATTAGGTCGAGCATACGCATACGTCGTCAGCTCGTAATGCATTCGAAGCTTATGAACATGAAGGGGAGGGGGAGAATGGGGGAGGAGTACCCGTATACGGGCAAAAGCTGTTCCAGTTCGATAACGACGCGCTCCATCACTCACACGTTTCTCCAAATACACCCTTCCCCCCTCCCCAATCCTCAGCACCTCCACCACCATCAACCCCTCTGACAAACGTTTCAACCACGTGCTGCAACTTGAACGCAATATTAACACGACGCGCATACCATTGCCGTAACGAAGACAAAAAATACACTCTCGTCTCATCCCCCCCCCCTCCTTTCCCTCAGCTGCTTGATATATCTTTACGAAAGCATTGACCTTGACATTTCTACAATTCTCGTTTCCGATATATCTGGTTAATTTAATTTAACGTTTCGTTTTATTTTTCTTCGTGTAGATGATTATAATGGCAAAAAGGGTGACCTAATGGTGTCGATAAAAAAAATTGACAAAAATTTTATTAGGTGATTTATAATTGTATAATATTTGATAATTGTATTAATTTAATGAATTTATTTATTTAATTCACTGTCATAAATTACCATCTGGCTACATTTGTTAATAATACGATAAATATTACGTGTATATTTATAGCAACAAGAAGAAAATTGACTAATGTCTTTGTAAGTAATATTATTCCTTATACAAAATAATTCTAACAGAGATTGAAATAATACGTGACGTTAGATCAAAGTAATTAATAAGTTAGATGAATTGTTGTTTTTTCCCCTCGGGCGATTCCTTATTTACAGAAACGTTTGAAGAAAATGGGGTGGAGGGAAAAAGAAGAAAGAGAGAGAAAAAAGAAAGAAAAATGTGCGGAATCATGAAGCCTCAATTTTTGTCGCATACCGTAATCTTGAAGAGAACCTACGACTGCCCGGATCCGGTATTACGAGTTTCCTCTTCGTGTATACTACTCTTACTAACTTCTCGTGCGTCATAATTGGCCAACAGCAGCAAAATAGGAAACTTCGACTACGTCAGTAAATTGCGTCAACAAAAAGGATCGAGCGGAGTTACTTTTTTTTTTCTTCTTTTTCTTTTTCTTTTCTCTCTTTACTATACTCGTGCACAAAGTATGCGAACGAAGATATATTACAACCATCTCTTATTTTTTTTTCTATCTTTCCTTTTATTGAAAAGAAAAACACAATAATCTTTTCCTTGGATCAGAGTTTCAAACTAACTTGTCTACAATTTTTAACGACACTTCTTTTATTACGTTTTTCATACTTTATTTTATCATCCATAACAATTGGTATTTTATTAAAAAAAAGAAAAAGAAAGAAAATTCAAAATAATAAGAAATGGAATGTTTAATCAGTAAACATATTAAATTTGAAAGAGGATAGAAAAAAAAAAATCTAATTGCATTCCACCCGAGTTTCCTCTTAATTCGTTCTCATTCGATTAAATTTCTAGAAAAAGGGGAAAATAAGAATAAAAAAAATATATATTCCTTGTATGATATAACAAACGTATTTATTTATTTCCGATTGAATAAATTTCTGTTTTCCTCATTGGAATATTAGATTTGAATTAAAATAAAAAAATAAATAATTGATGAATGCCGAATCGATATCGTTTAAAATCTTACCTTTGAAATAATTTCATTATAATTAACTCTTATCGATCGTAAATCACCTATCACTGTGTTAAAAAAATATTATACTTATCTTTAAAAACATCTAGAAAATTATTACAATCTCGTGGTGTAATATGTGTAAAATAAATTAAAATAAATAATTTTTCTAACGAAAATGTTATTCATACAATATTGCAATTTTTTTTTTGCACGTTTAACGTAACCAACAATTTAATAAGAATCACGTATAAAAAGCTACCGACCGATAAAGGTTGATAATATTTTTTTCTTAGGTTGACTTACCCTCCTCGGCTGGCAATTCTGAAACAGAAATGAAACATTTCGTTAATAATTGTTTAGAAAATATGTGAAAAAGAAAATAAGATTGGAGTTTATTCACCGAGTAAACGTCAGTTTCTGTTAATGCAATGAAAAAACAACCATTACCACCATCATCGCCAGCAGACAACAGCTGGTGCAAGATGAGAAAAATCTAAAACTTCCCCTTTAAGATGGCCCACTTGTCGCGGGAGGAGCCCCAAGCAAGAATCCCACGAATGGGCGTAATCCCTGCACCAGAAGCCCGGAAATATACGAAGAAAAAGGATTCTAAATTGTTTCGGGTATTCAACACCGTCGAGAATTCACGAAAGATAAAAAAAGAAAGAAAAATTACGAGATGATTTTTCTTCTTTTTTCTACAGTCTCATAGCAAAACAATCTTCTTCTTCTTCTCTCTCATGAATTAGATACAAGTGTGTGTACATTTTCGCAATTTTTACCTAAATCCATTTATTTATTTTTCTCTCAAGAATTAAAGGAACAAACAATTATTTTTTGTTCTTTATTCGATCAATAACGAATAAATGAAATATAATGTAACTTGTTAAGAAATTTTCTATGTTCAAAGGCATCAAGGACAAATCGTTTACGTTACCCATTCCCGCATAATCGATTTATTCATTTTTCAAGAAAATATTGAAAATCGTTTGTTCAATAAATTACGCAAGAAACCTTCATTTTTCTTATTTTTTTTTTTCTATTTATCGTATATTGCACCTTGTATTAAACCTTACACTTTAACTTTAAACCCAACCTTTTCTTTATATTTTCAATCTTATATTTTAAATAAATCTTTTATTTTGTGGACAAAAACAGCGAGAACTTATTTGAGGTTCTAATATACACGTATGTATGTACGTACGTATGTATGATGTATGTATGTGGGTATCATACGTGTGAGTAAGCATCCTTCGAAGAGATAAAAATATAAAATAAAAAGAAAACTTTTAGATTCCAACTGAAGATTGAGATACGATAAAAAATATACTAACAGTTAGAAAATATCCAGTTAACAATTTTGTTTGCTTAACCTAACAGGAATAATATTTAATTATAGAACGTAAAAGAAAAAATAACGAGACCAAGATAAAAACGAGAGAATAAGAGAGAAAAGAAGAAGAAGAAAATAATATAAAAAAAAAGAAACATAATAAATATATTCTATGTACGTAAACACATTAAATAAAATGCAATAATCGTTTGTAAGGTAAGAAAAATGTAATGTGTGTCTATAATAATGTAAGAGTGATTAGAATCTTTTATAATACACACATACACACACATATACACAGAGACACATATACAAGAAAGAACACAAATATGCCAACAAAGAAAAATAGAAACGTGAAAAGGACATAGGTTTTCCTTGAATGTTCGAGGACTGACGTCGTGCACGATCGAGCACGTGTTTATAACGCTTATTGTTACTTTAGAAAGCCTCTAACTTAAAGGAAAATATATTGGAAGCTTTTCCTTCAGCTTATTAAGCTCGAAGGATAACGAGATTATTGGAACGCGTCGGAAAAGGAAGAACAGAATCGTTTTATCGATATTTCTTTTATATATGTATACACACACATATGTAGGAAAATTATTAACGTTATCAATAAATATAGTTAGTTAATATAAAAATATTTATTATTAAGAATAAAGAAAATTTCAAATATCATTCATTCGTTCGTTCATACCACATTTTTATATAAATAAATAAATAAATAAATATAATTAATTAATGTAATATTTCTAATAAAGAAAAATTTAAATTTTGTTCCTTCGTTCATTTGTGGTAAATTCTTTTATACATATATACATACACATGTGTGTGTGTGAGGAACAATTATAAACGTTATCAATAAATATAGTTAGGTAATGTAATATTTCTAAGAATAAGGAAAAACTCAAATTTTGTTCATTCGTTCGTTCGTTCTTTTGTTCGAGGCAGATATTTTTATACATATATGTTTATAAATACACATATATAAGTAAATTATAAACGTCATTGATAAATATATAATATTTAGTTAACTTAAAAAGATTTATTTTTAAGAATAAAGAAAAATTCAAATTTCGTTTCTTCGTTCGTTTAAAGTAGATTTCTGTATACGTACGTACACATAAATAAATAATATATACATACACATATGTGCCAATAATTATAAAAGTAATCTAAGTCATACATTTCTTGTTTTGAGATATTAAATAAATTGTATTTGATTTAGTATTTGAATTCCATATAATGTTGAAATTACAATCACTGTCTAATGGTCTCATTTTTGACAACATTGTAAATTAATTTACAATAAAACAATGTGTTGTGAAATAACTGATAAACTCATTTTTTTATTTAAATTTTGACTTAGACCACTTTCATAATGATGAGCACATAAATTATAAACGTTATTAATAAATATAGTTAGTTAATGTAAAAATATATATATTTTTTTTAAGAATAAAGAAAAATGGTAAATTTCGTTAACTCGTTTGTACCTAACAGATAAAATAAAATACTCGTACATAAAACAGGCAAAACAGCGATCATCCAAAGAGATACGAAGGTAATAACGACAATATTTAACCGTAGATATTTTTATCGGCTACCCTCTACCTACCAACAGTTTCTTTACTTCTATAACGCTTCTATAGTACGTGGGCAGATTATAAAAACTTCATAGCTATAGTGTGTGTGTGTGTGTATATATACAAACTCCGAGTATGTATACACATATTAAGTATACTATGTAAGTAGTATATATACATATGTCCTTGTCACGTTTAACAAAGAGAAATATATATTTATTTTTTTTTAATCAATTTTCAAATAACTTTTTTTTTGTGTTGTAGTCTGTCAGACTACATGGTTACCAAAAGTACTACTCGTAATTACGACGTCCAATAACTTTCGTCAAGGTTCTCTATTTTGTTAATAATTAATTGAATGAATTAATTTGATTGAAAAGTCGAAAGGAAATTGAAATGAAGCTTTTAATCGATTTATTCGAGATTTTTCGGACAATCGACATTTTATATTGGATTTTACTCGATAACGAACGATATTTGATCATGGATAGACGGTTTTTATTTGATTACTCCAATCCAATAAAAATCCTGCGTATTCTATCGAGTGTCCTATATAAATGTGTATATATATATATATATATATCTATTTTCTGATTTATACCTGTACTTTATTTTACACGGTTTTCAAAGACAACAAAAAATAAATCAACAAAAATAAAGATTTTTGCCATGTTAATTTTTAATTTCATTCGATTCGAAACTAATGTGAAATTAAAAAAATAAATCAAATGGGAATTTCCCTTTTGTTTTGTATACACGCGAAAACCATTCATCATAATTAACGCAATAATACTTTGTAAATCTCTGACAACGGAAAAAATTTGTATAAATTCATATTTAGTGATTAACAGATACAAAATGATAATCTTCGTAACATATTGATAATTTTACAATTTGTATAAACTTTATTATTATGTCGGTAGAAATGTACAGAAAACAAAAACAGAAAGTGGATTCAGAAACTAAAATTAATATTTGCGATATAGAGTCCCACATAACGAAGTGAAATTAACAAAGATTGTTAAATTGTATTCCATAAATGAAATCGTAATAAGAATTATAAAAAATAATAATAAAAAAAAAGCTTCATTACTTCATTACAAAAAGGGTAGAGAATATGGAGAAAAACTTCGTAGGTAATTTTCATCGAATATATGTAAAGTGCATTAAATGATATGCATTACCAAAAAGAAAAAAGTGCAAACTTTAAATAAAATTTAATTAAATATATGTAACACACACATTGATTAAATTATCCATATTTTGGTTAGTGTTTTAGATTTACATGATTTTAACATAAAATAAAGTAAAACAATGATTTCGATTTACATAGTATTTCCTTGGAACCGATTTTACGTGTAAATCGAGGAATAGATATGCATGTATATTTGAATAAGTAGAAGAACATGAGTTAACCAGGGCTGTGGACTGATTCGTTATGGAAAAAATCGATCGGTAGACGTGCATACAACACAGTGACAATACACAAAACGTTATGCTATATGAAAACAATAAATGTGTGTGTGTATGTTGCGTGGGTAAAAAAAAATGCAAGCTTTGTCGTGATTAAAACTCATGTAAGAATACCTTCTCCTCGTGTGCTTACATATATCAGTAATCGTATGAAACACGATAGATGATGAGTTAATTCCTGTGTTATTTGAAAAATCTTCGATGACTATTCTACCCTACTTCCTTATTTTCCATTTACATTTTACAAGAAACTTACGATGACAACTTTCCACAGGGGTTCGATAGTACGCACCTTCTTCTTCTTGGTTGGTATAAACTTTTATGTACTTTTCTTTTTATTATATATATATAGAATTCTTTAAACAATTTCCGCGTTAAACTCAACCAACACCAAAGCTTCTTAGTACTATTCTTTTAAAGTATTAAAAAGCTTGATATTCGATCGTCCCACGTTTCTAAGTCCAACGACGTGGAGAACATTGACTTCAACTTTTTCTCTCTCTTTTCTTTTTATTACAAAGAACATTTACTTATAAAGAAGAAGAATTAATCCTTTATGGAACCTGAATTGTTGTTTTAAATATAAACAAATATTCGCAACGAAAAATCAACAATTCTAAATCTATATATGCAAATTAAACAAAAAATTGTATTTTTTTTTATTCATTTATCTAATTGAAAAGTTGAATGATACAAAGCTTAACCGATTTTCTTGTTTACTATGGGGTACGTGAAATTTGATAAAGTTTTATAGGACAAAAAGTTCAATCGAACATCGAAAAACAATTTCGATAGGATTGTGAAAAGAACAAAATCTCGGATGAAATTGTAAGATTGAATTTCATAAGAAAGAAGACAAATATATATAAGGAAAAAGAATGAAATAAATTAATTAAAAGGGATATATAAAATAGAGAAGAAAGAAATAAAAAAAGTCATTGAACAAATAGCGTTGCACCTTGCAATCTTAAAGAGTGACCTTAAATCGAGTTAACCTTGTTCAGCGCGTTAACTCTTAACGCAATTCCAGCATCATCGCATTGCTAGGATTGATTAGTACGTAAATACATACATACATATGTGTGTGTGTATATGTGTGTGTACTTGTGTTGCTTTTATATTACATTAGTATGTAATATACGAATGTGAATTAATATAACGGGACGTATATACGACTATGTATTAATAAATAACCCATTTCCAATAAAACTGTTACTTTAAACAAAAATTAATATTTAGATATATTTGTGAGATATATTAAATGAGATGAATTTTATCTCAAAATATGAAGTAAATAATAAATGAAGATATAACAAGTTACACTTGAACCTGTTTTTATACGATCCCTTTTTATACGATCTGTTTTATGCAGTACTAATAATACAATTACAATTCATATACATTGCATAAAAATAAAATCGCATAAAAAAGGACCACACAATAACAGATTCGACTGTAATTAGGAAAACACAATTGGATAACATTGACTGGTTAATCAAATATCACAACGAGGAACGAAACGAAAAATTTTATTTGACAGAAAATAAAATGTTGATAAATATAATAAATTTAGAAAACAGAGATAAACACATATGGCTTGTAATTATTATAACATTGAATTTAACAACGCAACAGACAAATTGACCAATTTGCATATAATTTTCTGCATGAACCATTATCGCGTAACTTTTAAAATTAAAAGTCTTACGAAAGTTGGAAAATGTGTATGATATTAATTTATTTATATTGTTTTGGAAACTTTTACAATCGGTTGAAGAAGACAAAATTATTGGAATGTGGAATAACCAACTGAAAGTGGAACGAGAAAATTTGATTACATTGTATCTGAAAAATGCATTTATCTTTAATCGTAAAAATTCTAAATCCAGATCGTAGAGTTTTCTATCAACGATAATAAATTTAATAACTATAGGTGAAACGATTATGGTACTAGAATTCTTTTAAAGCTGTTTTATTCTCGTTTACATTTCAAGTTACTTAATCATAATTTGAAGAAACGAATATAAACCAGCAATACTTCTGGACGTTAATTTTTTTGTTTTATATTAAACGTATTTATTCTTCAGCGAATATATATTTATCTTAAATAATATCAAAGAATGTATAACGTATGACGTTAAGAGAAAAAAATAAATAACATGTATGAAGTGTGTTCTGATTTCAATGAACAGAAAAAGCTTTTTCTAACTGAAGATAACCCATTTGACAGATAATCAACGAGCTAGAGTTATTTTTCCGACAAGGATAACAAAGAAGAGAATATTTCAATTGAAATGAAAGAAAAAGAAAAAGAAACTTTTTTTACCATTAATTTGTATTAAGATTAAATTTCATTTATTTATTCAACTTAATACCAACGATATTGATTATTATAGAAAAAGAAATAATTATTTTATCCAATCATAACAAAAATAAGTATACATGAAATGTGTTGGTAGGTTTAGTATTAATTAAGACAATAAATTAACAACAAATAGAAATATTGACTAAAAATTAACCTTAGGATTGACTTTGTATTACAATTAATTATATTACAAAGTAAATCATAAAATCTAAAGACTAATCGTATTTTAATTAAAGTACTTGTACGATGAATTAATTACAAAAAAAATCCTTTTACCGAAGTAACTTGGATTATTTAAAATATTCGTCGAGTAAGCATTTCTTCGAAAGTTCGCGAGTTTGCAAAATAAAACGATTAATCATACTAAATAACGTGATCATCAAAAATTGACCTACATTTCGAATAAAGTTGTATTTCTTAATGATTAAATTGCAAGTAATCTGATTATATATATGCGTTAATTTGTTTAATTAAATACGATTACAGTCGTATTATATTTTCATTATTTTATTTTCTTATTTCTTTAAGTATACCGAAACAAACTTCTTGTAAAAAGAAGAAGAAAAAAATAACAACACTTTGTCGAATATTTCTACAAGGTAGAAATTTATTTTCAACACATGATATTAGATTTATTATAAATTTTGTAATTATTTCAAAATATTATCATCAACCTTTCAAAATCCTCATATTGAATAGAAATTATTTGTACAATTTCTTAACAATTAATTTTAATATTATATTTTAAGTTTTGTAATCTATCCATTCAGCATATTTTAACGTATAAAGTGGTTACAAAAATTGATTAGATATCTATCTATTTTATTTTCGATATATCTAAAGATTAAGGAACTTTCAATGATCTTGTTTAACAAACGGAAAAGATAATATTGAACTTTAATCGTTGGAATAGAAAATAAACGTAGTAAAATGTCCATTAATTTCAGTTTACCATAGCAAAAGGTTGCATGCATAACGAAAGTCTTCTTCCTACAGAACATTCACACTCTTTTTCTTACTCGGTATTTATTTTAGTTTCTCATGCACAACATTCTAATTATAAAAGCAATGAGCTCGTTAATGAGAATAAAGAAAAGAATAAAAGAAAAAAAGAAGTTTAATGGATTAGTCAGTGCAAAGACATTTCGTGTTGCTCGGTGCAAAAGGTTAAATAAAAAAAGAAGAAATGAACTTAAATGGAATTAGTGATAGAATTAATTATGATTACGTTGTAAAAATGGTAAAGAAAAGTATGAAAAATAAAAGCATGTATCTTTCGATTAAACAAAGATCATTGCATTATTTGGATAAATAAAATTTATTTAAAAAAAGGAAAGTTAATTTGTGTTGTGGTAAGATTAGATAAGATATTACACATATAAGAATATAAGAATTGTTATTAATAATTTGTATAAATGAAATGGTCAACTATAAGGTTTTTGATAGATCTCTTCTTATTCACGAATTATTATAGTAATTTTCCATTAGAAAGCTTGAACGATATAAAAGACGTAAAACGCGTCAAAGTATATTTCTACTTGAGTTCCTTATCGATACTTATCGATAGGACAATTTTCAAATAAGAATCTCGAATAAATTCTCAAGAGTAGTTTATTCTTTTTTTTTTTGTTCTCTCTCAAAGAAATATCAAAGGTAAAGAGTTACTTAATTAACTTTCTCGTTTCGTTCAGCAAAGTCTTACTCTCAATGATGTTCGATCGATAAATCACAAATTTAGATTACGTTTTAAACGTACAAATTTCCTTTGGAGAGAAAATAAAAAATACTTTCAGAACGAACAGAAGGAAAAAAAAAACACCCAAAAAACTAGAAGTGTCGAATGACTAAAAAAAATTGCAAGTATTATTACTTCTCCCTTCTTCGTTGGGGAAAAAAAAAATAAACGAAGTAAAAATTGTTTGGCAAAGAATTTTCTTCTCTTAGTTTACTTTTCTTTCTTTTTGAAATTTATAAAAAGAAAATAAAAAAGAAGAAGGTAACTTTGAAATTGAGCAAACAAAAATTACGTAAGATTCTTGTTAACTTTTTTTTTTTATTTTTTTTCTTGAGGTGTTATTGTTATTTAAGTTAGTTTACTTTTGATAAATGAAATGAACTATGAAATAAAAAAGATCGTGTACATTAGCAGCAGCAACAACAGCAGCAACAGCATACACGCTTGCATACTTAACATCGAAAGGTGTTCTAACGTTTCAGGGTCAAATTTCTACATCGTTAGATCTATCGAACGTAAATAGAACTAGTAATAGCTTAACTTTGTTCGGGTCCTATAAAACAGTTTCGATAAGAAACGATCTGAGCTTTTAAAACGAACGAACGAACGTACGAACGTACAGCAAACTATTTTTCTCCATACGAAAAAGAATATTTCCTTGGCAATAATAAATCATCATGTTAAGCTAATCTTAGACGTATGATTGAAACCGTCGAATCATTTTTTATTCTTCTTCGTTTTTTTTTTTCTTTTTATATTTTCTTTTCGTTTAAACAATAGATTCATAGCTTCTCGACAAACGAATAATTGTAAACTTGGCAGAGTTTCAATCGAATAGACCTGTGTTACGATGGAAAGTGCATAAACTTTTCTGTGTATCTAAATATTATATTTGAAGAAAAATATATATATAAATCTGGTAGAGAATAAATCAAATGAGAAAAGTACAAGTTGATAATATTTTTAAATCGATTACTAACAATGTATTAAATACTTTTTCTTATACTTTCGTTTAATGGAAAAAACAAGCTTTTATCTAATATTGTACAATTAGTATATTTATAATGTAATATAGTATAAGTGTAGTTATTATTAAATAATATATAATATATAATATATTAGGTAGTCAAACATGAAATGGAGCAAAAAATGCATATAATTGAATTGAAATTTGTTCCATTTCATATTTGACTACTTAATATATTGTATATATTATTAAATCGAAATTATTTTAAGAAAAACGTAAATCGATTAAGATGTTTAATATTTACTTTATTAATTAAAAATGACATAAATAAGAATTGACGTAATATATTGAAAGATATGTATTTTTCATTAAATATCAAATATAAGATGCTTGATGTAAATTTATGTTTATGAGTTATCGTAAAAGAAAATGATAAATATTTTGTTGTTCGTGAAAAAGAAAAACATAGAAGGTGCGAAAATTAAATGGTCTTGTCACCTTCGATCATGATCATGATCATCAATCATCAACAATACCGTCACGAAGATCTAATGTGACCGGACTATTCTGATTGCGTCAATCATCGACCGCCGTTAATTACGTTCCTAACCGCGACCGCAATCATGCGGACCATCTATATTTACCTTCTCGCGAACGGATTTCATCTCACCAAGTGCCGAACATTCGTATAAAAGCTTCCTATATACAATTAAACATCAACAACAGTTAATGATAATCGATCCAATATTGTGTTTTTAATGATTTCGAAAAAGAAAAAATAGAAAAAAAAATTAATAAAATAAGAAAAGAAGAAATAGAAATTTATACTAATTATTACACGCAACCATAAATTGTCTCTTGAGGTATATGATTGAAGAGATAACTTTATTGAAACTAACGAATGAAATAGTAAGATACAAATAATTGCGATATTATTCGTTTTGAAGTGGAATACATACTTGAAAGAGAAAAAATAATAAAGAAAATAGAAAACAATAGGTAGAATTTTGTCAGCTGATTGATAAGTAAGATAATTAATCTATATATATACACACGATATACGAAGTATAAGATTAAACAAGTATACGATGGATGATAAGTGATGAATATGTTTTGAGAAATGATAAAATAATAATATAAGTAAAACAAAAAAATAGAAAGAAAAATATGAAAATTTTATCGTAACTATAATACATTTAAAACACTTTCGCGAGTATTATTATCGACCAATGAGTAAATTACTAACTCCCTAATAATTATCTATGCCAATTAAATCAAGAATTTAAAATATTTTTAATACTATTTTTAATTGTATTTCTTGTTTCGTTACAAAAATAAATAGAACTTAACTGAAAGAAATGTATAAAAGAATAAAACACAAATATATTTCGTTTAAATAAATAATAAAATAAAAAATCAGGGGTAAACGGTTGATAAGAGTTGTTCAGGGCATAAAGCAACTCGTATGGAAATTTGTCGCTTCAAAAAGATCTTGGTAGGGTGCAGTCATTATTATTGGATAAAAAAAAGTAGATCAAGGAAAAAAGCATGAAAGTGTGTGGAGGCCAGGAATTGGCAGCACTGTGAAACGACAGGGACACTGAAAAGGGGAAAAAATAAAAATTACAGATTTAGATAGGGAATAACTGAAGTTTGACAGGGAGGATAGATATGGGATAAAAGGGGAAAAGGAGGAAGGGGAAAATAGGGTAGACTTTAAACCAGACACACAAGTCTCAAAAAGGGTAAGGCAGCGGCCTAGCCAATGCGTTTAAAATACAAAAAGTGATGGGGTAAAAGAGTTTGTAAAGTTTTTAATGTAAAACGAGCAAGCGAAGAGAAGTAGGTAACATTTAAAAGCATTCTAAAGATCTATTATTTATATTAAATAATAAAATAAAAAATAAAATAAATAATTCCTTCTTTATTGTTTCTAAAACAATTTTATTTTCTTACTCAAAAATCTATCTTGTTTAAAATTGAAGTACACCATCGAAATTTATACACATACACTACCATCCTGAATTACATGAACAGAATTTGATATGATTCGATCGAGAATACTTCTCGTGTTCACGAAAAAAAAAAAAAAAGTAGAAGTTTCGAAATTTACGAGTGGAAGCTTACCACCAACCAACCAACCAACCACCATCACCACACGGATTACGCCACTTTGGAATTACAAACGTATATATTCTTTTTCATATCGAAGATAAAAAAAAAAGAAAAAATATCTGGAATATCTGAGAAGCAGTCAAGAAAAAAACCCATTTTTCAGATATTTTTATAAACATCCGTTAAGAAGAAGAAAAGAACTGTACGTGTGCGTTTCTAACGAAACGATCGATTATTCATCAGTGAGTATCTTTCAACGTGCGATTTAAATCTCGAATACGAAATAGAAAAAGAGAGAGAGAGAGGAGAATGAAATGGGGGATGAGAGATGAGGGAAAGGAGGAAAGGGGGAGTAAAGACGCGAAGATAGAAATAAAGATAGAAAGATAAAGAAGAAAAAAAAACAAGAATGTTCGAATTCGTATTTTCTTTTAAAACCACTGTATTTTTCTTTTTCAAATACCAAAGTCAAAATCGTCTAACCGAAGACACTGAAGAATATCATTCGTTAAAACAAAACAAAAAAAAAGAGATAAATAGAGAGAGAGAGAGGAAAAAAAAAAAGATTTTCACCACTCATCGAGACGATTTTAAAATCCGGAGGAGTATAATCCATGCTTCTACACGTCGCGACCATAAATCCAATTGATTATTTATCATAGCATCCTGTAAGTAAGATCGAAAAGAACGTGCAATATTCGAAGTTGACTAAGCAGTGGTGGTTTAGGTATTATGCGAAAATAAACTGTATGAAAAAGCCACGTGCGGAAGTAGAAGGACCATTCGTGAATGAGAATATTGCTTCCAAATTGCGAATCTTCAAAGAACTATGTTTTTAAAAAAATATATATGCAAGGTCGAGAAAAGATATTGGCACGAAGTAGATTTTATTATTTTGTGTAACATCCTTTGTAAATCTATTAAAAAAAAAAAAAAAGAAAAAGAAAAGGTACGAGTCTACGTTCGATCTTTCAGTAAAATATTCCACACACTGTGGTTTTAGAATTTACATATATTTTCAACAGTGGAGATTAAAAATGCAAAAAGGTGGTAGAATAAAGAAAGAAATTATGTAACCAAAAATGCATAAAAAGTTTGTTTAATTGAAAACGATAATATTTATTCAACATGACTCTAATAATGATATATATTTTGAAACTATATTTATACATCGAGAAATATCTATATTATTCGAGTAAAAATTAAATTTAAAAGATAAAACAAAAGTTAGACTTTGTAGATATTTAATAAGCATATGTATTATGTTCTTGTCATATTTATATGTTTATAAATAGGTACTTTTTAAAATATTGGTATAAACAATCACACCAGAGTTTATTCCAGTAGAAAAAGAATCTTTCCCCATTAACAACACCATCACTCTCACCCCTAACTCGATTTCTATTTCTATTTCTATTTCTATCTTTCCGTCGTATTATAAACCTTAGAAGAGGAGAATCTTTGTACGTGAAACAGCCACGTCACTGTAGACATTTTAAACAGACGTCTGGGAAAGCTCAGTGACATCACATTGAAGTAAATAGTAGGGATAAACGTAACGACGTGCGTGACCGTAAATGCTGACGTTATTTCATCGTCACATTAGTGTTTCGATAATGCAACATTTACTGCCGCGCTCTTCGACCTTTTATATCCAAATAGATTCGCGATATTTCATTGAGTCATATGATTATTGCATACGAACAGAGAAGAGAGAATAGAAAGGGGACGAGATAATAATGCAATGTACGATTGAAAATTTAAAGAAAATTATCGCGTATATACTAATATTACAATTATAAAACTGTGTATGCTGTGCGAAAATTACGATACGTTTTTTCGGTTTCTATTTTTTCTTTTTACTCCTACGCAGGTACACGTACATTTGAAATTCTAATTTTCATCTACTTGCAATTAATGGTTTATACGATATATTAGATTGTCAAATATGAAATGGAGCAAAGAAAAAAGAAAATGCACATAATTGAAATCAATTTAGCTCCATTTCATACTTGACAATCTAATATCACGAAAATGTTTTAAAAGGCTAATAAAGTGGAATCGAGTGAGATCAAATTTATTGAAATTCGTTTAATTCATTAATGTCAATATACAAGTTGAGATTTAGATAACAAATTTTATTTTTGTCAATAAAGAGAAAATCATGCCGACGTAATTACTATGAAATATTTCTAAGAAAAAATATATTAACAAAATGTTGACAATAAAATAAAGATCTTTGAGAAAAATTGTAAAAAAGAAGAAATCTCGTTTAAAATATTCGCATCGTATATTAATGTCCTACGAAAGTACCGTGTTTTTGACAGATTTTAAAAATTAAAACGCGACGGGAATAATTTAATCTGTCGATCATTTGGAATACACAAAAAATAAAAAGGAAAAAAAAAGGGAGAGAGAGAAAAAAAAAATCAATTAATACGTGAACCATATTTCCTATGAAATACGTTGCTCGATCACTTGGTATTTATATTAGTGTTTGATGACGTAGTTTTACGTTTAAATTAATCCGTATTTGTAAAAAATAAGAAGAAGAAAAAAAATATATATATATAAATATAATCTAGTTTAGGAAATAACAGTACTTTAATTAGGAGGAATAATAAAACAGATTTGAAATTAAATGTAAATGTTGAAAAATTAATCTTATCAATTAAATATAAGATAATTTGTTTTTTTTCTGGTTTCAATTGTGGTTTGAGAATTTAAATGAAATTATATATATATATATTCAAAACATTGTGGTTAATTATTTCCTTAAATTACAAATAAACAATAATGATTTTAAATTGCATATAAGAAACTGACATTAACTGACGTTATTTTATCATAAGATTGAACATTTAATTGTATTATTTAATTGATATTAAAATAACTTACCGTTGAGACCATACTTCTCCTGATTCCTCTTCACTTGGTCTAAAGACAATCCTTTCTCTGAATCCACATTGAAATAATTTAATACCTCGTCAACGGTCTTCGCATGGCCGTCCTCCATGATTGCTTCTTTATCTCAACACTGCTTATAGTATCCTCACAATGTTTATACCGTTCATTCACGCAAACAAATTCTGAAATTGACAAGAAAAAAGAAAAATAGTTTATATATTTAATAACAATCAACAACAAATCAACAGCATTTCATATCTTTTAACTTTAACTACAAAATATAGTTTTAAATTTTTCTACACAGATTATATTTGTTATTATT
This sequence comes from Mischocyttarus mexicanus, assembly GCA_023678845.1. Lineage (NCBI taxonomy): Eukaryota > Metazoa > Arthropoda > Insecta > Hymenoptera > Vespidae > Mischocyttarus > Mischocyttarus mexicanus. The sequence goes on along the minus strand of JACGTP010000007.1, from coordinate 1,148,597 downwards.
AAAGCCATAACAATAAAAGCGTTAAAAATACATTTTATAAGCAAGTTATCTATTTGAGAGTGAGTAAAAAGAAAAAGGTAATTATCTACGACTAATTTAATGTCAGAAACTTAAATATAGGTTTTAAACAAACTGAAAAGTAAAAAAAAAAACAAAAATATATGTAATTTAATTTTATAAGAATAAATTTTATAAGATAAGACAAAGAAGATAATTCAAATAAAATAGAATACATTGTGTATTGATATTAAATAAGCTAAAGGACCTTGTAACACTAATTAGTATATTGCTGTATTTTTAAAATGTAACAAAGAAAAGAAAAAGGATAAGAAGAGGGAATAAGCAAGGAAAGAAGGTACAACTTACCAAGTTGGAATACATAGTGTGATAATAAGAAATGAGAAGACAGAAAAGTACAAAAAAAAAAAAAGAAAAAGAGATTAAAGAAAAAGTGATAAGGATTATAAACGCGTGCACACACCTCAGAACGGTGCCTAGACGTCTTCGGTCCAGGTTAGAAAGACCTCGGAAGAAGGAAGTCTTCGAGATTACGAAGCAATTTAAATGGCCTTAATTTTCTTTTTTATTTTCTTCTCTCGTTTTCAATGGATTTTAGGGAAAGAAAAATGATAAAAATATAAAATGATAGCCATTAACTAGTTCAGGTATATTCGTTGACGACGTGTCACGACAAAATCACGTTACGGGTTCACGAGTATTTAGGTTAGCAAAGAACAGGAGGAAAAAGGATAGAACTTGATTATGAGTTGAAAGAAAGAGAAGGAAAGGGACACAGAGAAAGAGAGAAAGAGAGAGAGAAATAGAGAAAGAGAAAGAGAGAGAGAAAGAGGAAAAAGAGGGAGCGACACAAACGGTTCACAGTTCACTCGAAACCACGAGAGAAATATATGAATAATATTGTTTGTCTTCTTCGTAATGAAATAATACCACGAATAATGAAACTCTGTTCTTTGATTATAACCAGTCTGGTATCACGAGGCACATCCACTAAAATCCGAAGTGCACGTCATTTTCTTCTTGACAAGTACGGGGATCCGTAATGCTAACCAAACCTCCGCTTCCGTCTAACTAAAAGCTACGACATCATAACGGCGAATCATCGCGCCCGTTAACACCGCCATCTTTCGGTACGCGTCGATAATAATTTTACCCGCACGTCCAATCAAAAGGCGGATTTTATAGATTCGTATTCCAATTTTTTCTCGTCGATTTAATATTTTATCGACGGTATATTAAAGTTTATCACGAAATTCATTGACTTATGATAAAAATAGTTATTTTTCCTATTCGTAATCTATCGATTGCGTTAATCGTGATTGCGAATATGAAATGAATTATTTGTAGAAAGATACCCGCGTGATATCGCGAGGCAGGAAAACAGAGACACGATACTAAAAGTAAAGAGCATGTGGAGCGACGCCATTGGTTGAAACTGCGTTGATGGAGTATGACGCATTCGGCTATTTTCAGGCTTCTGCTAGGCTATTTCCTTGGCGCGTATTTTAAGACGCTCACAGGACATTGCTGTATTGTGGTTATGTAATCATTATACACAGAGTAGGGGATTAAAATTTCTCCTTTCTTTATCGGAATCTCTCGTTAAAATAAATTAATATATATATTTATATATTTATATATATACAAATATTTTTTTTTTCATATTTTTTTAGATTAATATTTATTACTCATTAAAAGGCAAGAAAGTAACGCGTACAACAGGTTAGTGTTACTATATGTAAAATAGCAAAGCATAAATATGAAGCTTGCGATTATGTAACGGTATGATCAAGCTAAATCGGTTTGCCGTTTAACCTAGATATTTAAATTATCGAGACACTTTGCTCACGTTGATTCGAATAATTGCTAAAGTAATTAAGAATAGTTATTAATTTTATCTCTTCTTAAGTCATATGTGTATATACCATATATGTATATCAGAGCAGATAAGATTTATCGAAACAAGAGAAAGAATTATCGCAAGCGAACTAACATATTTTGTTGAAAATAATAATTAGCAATTTTTGTTATACCGTATCGATTGTTTATAACATAAGCAAAATTCTCAATAATATTTCTTTATACTCGAATAATCTTATTGTAGAAATAAAAAAAAGAATCCATCGAGGTTCTTTTTCATCGATGTTAACGAAGGTCCTGGCGTCATTAAATCGTCGCAAGTTCAAGGACGAGATACAGATCGAATTTAAAATTCGAGTCAAGTTCGGAGGTCTCGTCTAGCGAGAGCCAAGGTTAGCTCTAAACTTAAGCATCAATAGGAAAGCAATGCAATGAGGTTAATCGGGGTTACGGTCATTGAATCAGTGACACAAAACTATCCGTAGCATATCCCTGAGCACCACCCCGTCTAATCAATCAGTAAATCTCTCATTTCTCAATTGACATTTCAACGTATTCCAAAAGGTTTGCATATATTTTTGTCTTCAACATTTCGTTACCCTTAAATTTCTCTTTTCCAATATTCCCTCATCAACTCCGATGGTTTTTTATTAAAAAAAAAAAACAAATATTTGATACAAGATCAGATTCATTGCGTTTACTACGATTGCAAACAAATTATAAATTATATAAAGAAAAGATCTCTCCTAATCCCTAAAAATATATATCATTCAACGGTTCTATTCTCTGGAGAAAAGAAAAGAAAAAAATTAGAGTAAAACAAATTAGAAAAACAGCTAAAGAAAAAGAATAAAATAAGTCACGCTGACTGACCCTTGATAAATCACTATCGGTTATCCTGTTTAACGTGAAAAATGACGCGCAGTGGTACATATCAGGATATAAACCGGCCCAATGAAGAACTTGCCTTCCGGAGAACTCGTCCGGACGGAAAATCCACGCTTAAGAAGGATGATCGCGAATAGACCGTTTGCGCGAAACTGGGATATTACTTTGGAAACAGTCTGAAAAGGACCGTTCCCGTTCGTTACTTCAGCAGACAAGTGGCTCTCCCTCGTACGCCCGGGAAGCGACTAGTCGGCCAAATTCGCGCGTGCCCGAGCGAACGCTTTTAGCACTCGTCTCCGACGACTTCCTAATTATTTTGGCAGAGATGCTTCTCTCAGCTTAGCTTCTCTCTCTCTCTCTCTCTCTCTCTCTCTCTCTCTGTCTCTCTCTCTCTTTCTCTTATTCTTTGATACATACGCACGTACACGCACAGGCACAGGCACATATACGCATATTTATGATCTCTCTTCCTTTTTCTCCACACACACACACATACACATTTACATTCTTTCTCTCTCTTTCCCTTATAAACTCATCCTCTCTTTGTTCCATCTTCCAGCTGTTCAGTGATTATTAAACGCATCACAATTTCAAGATTTCTCGTCTTTGTTTTACGGGTCCTAGTTTCTTTGTGTATATATGTCTATCTTTCTCTCCCTCTTTCTCTCTCTTTCTAAGCTTATATCATACCTCGTGAGATAGAGTGATAGAATTAACCTAGATTAATATTAGCTTATTCTCAAAGTTCGTAGAAAATTTTACTAAACGTATACCAGATGTGTGATAGAATTTTTTTTTTAGTATATAGTTATTAATAATGTAAAGTTGTAATCTATCTATATATATATACACATACGATCTATATATATACATGTATATACATATATTTATAAAATTATGTAAAAATATCGTTTCGATCTTTTCGAACAACCCAATAGTAATGGTTCTATTTGAAGACGAGATGCAACATGGTCGACGAGCTATAAAGATAGGAAGAACGGCGGTGTTTGTTGGCAAACAAGCAGAGGTCGTGTTTATATGTAACATGCACATAACACGCAGACACTTCTAATGAGGTAATTCGTGTGATCAAGTCACTGATATATCGTACGAATTCTCGGTAAGAAGAAAATCTTTCGTTTGAAGAAACAGCTATAATAATAAGAATCGAAGAGAAAAAGAGCGAGAGAGAAAGTAGAATAAAAAAAAAAGAAAAAAACAAGAATTGAGAGACTAAATTGAAAATGGGAAAAGAGCAAAAATCTGAAGATCTTTTAGCCCAGATTTTTAACTTCCAACTATATTTAGAAAGCAACACATTATATATAAAGTCCGGGTTCGAAAACTTCGGAACACTTAATGATGCGCGTCCGATATTTTCACTTTTCTTAATACTAACGCGGGATGTCCCGATAAATTTGTCGAAATTCTTGGCTCCCTTTACGCTTTGCCATAGGTTATTCAACGACTCTTTCGAAAATCAACTCGAATGCATTCGGTTACCGCAACAGGGTAGGATATATCAATCATTTTTTTCTCGCTATCTCCAAATAAATTTATTCTTACCCTAGCAAGTAAATATTATTATTATTATTATTATTAAATTTCGTTATTATTGAGATTTCTATCGAATCGATTACAATTCCTAAGATATATTTTTTTCATAGCTTCATTAAGGGAAGAAACTGTTACGTAATTAACCCAGAGATAAAAAGGGTTTGTTTGAAATTTAGACACGTGCGCTTGATTATCGAGTTATTCAACATCGAATGTATTAACGAAAGATCGCAATTCATTCGATTCTTCGTCTAAATGTAGATCTGTTTAAAAAAAGGGATCGATCTTTTGTAATCACATCACTGTTAATCTTTTCTCAGCTGGTAGGATCGATGGAGAATATGCAAGAAGCAAAGTAACATAAGCTAGCTAGAAGATTAATCGGCAAGAATTATCGAGGATGGTTCATCAGGGTTTACGTCAGGGTTTGTTGTTAATTGACATTTAGGATTCTCACACTCTTATTTTGTAAATCCACAAAAAGCACGGTCCACGGTGAACCCAGTCCTTTCATCGTCACAGCACTACATTTCATCGATATCTTCAGATTTTATGTGTTAAATTTTTCCTCTCGTGTGTCTCATTCTCTCTCTCTCTCTCTCTTTCTCTCTCTCTCTTTCTCTCTTTCTCTCTCACTCTTTCTATCTCTCTTTTGTCACTTCGCAAGTATCACAAAAGCACTGTTACAGATATGTCGTGTCCACCAAATTGACTTACCAATGTACTTCTCTTTCGACCGGTCCGTTATTCTTTACGATTTAATCACCAGCACAGCCCTAGAGGACTCCAGTTAATAAAACACTTGTACCCAAATAAAACACCGATAAATAATCTTCTTAATATATTCTTCCTCCTTCCCAAAAAATTACTTTACGTAATTTTTACCCCTAATAGAAATCGATGATAACGATAGAGAAAGAAAGAAAAACTAGAAACCCCCGACAAACACGATAAATCGAAAAAAAGATTTCAGGTAGAAACGAAATTGCGGGAATTACTCCTCCCTGTGCATGGTTGTTTACGCGCGTTTTTCACTCGAAATTCTTACATTTAAGGAAAAACGAAGAAAATAACATTCAAAACGGGCTACGCCTGCGCTGCTAAACGAAACGAAGCGCCGAGTGTCTGCGAAAATCGTTTAAATAGTCCGTCAACGTCGCTACCTGGCGGCCAGACACGGAACGAGGAAAAGTCTGGCCGGAAGCCAGTGGTCCCGGATGTCGCAAAAGGGAGGTAGGTAGGGTTCTTTACTTCTATCCCTCTCTCTCTCCCTTCCTTCCACCCTCTTTACTTACCACTTTTTCCCATCTAACCTTGCAACTCGGCAAACCACCAAACTAAGTAAACATTCTTTCTTTTCTTTTTTTTTTCAAGACTTTTCTTTACCTTTCTCTTCAAGTTTGGTTAACCTGAACAAACAATATTAAAAAAAAATAATGTCACATTCGTCGCCATTTTTGTTCCTCGATCTTTGGTACCGGAAGTATTCCACTAGCAAAGTTCTCCTGTTAAATTTATTCGTTTATCGTTCAAATATGACAGTAATACGTACACATTGTAATTTCGACAATTTACTTTTTTTATTGCATAAATTTAATACTATTATTTAAATGATTAGAAATATTAAATGCATCTAAAATTCATTGATCTAGAGTTAGGTTAGAAAGAATCGATCTGTACGATAGACCCCTCTTACATCGATACGTTTTTCTTGGTCTAATAAAAATAAAATTAGCAAAACAATGCGAGATACTTCATACAAATATAATTTATTGTAAAATTGTATATATATTTGATTTCTTTTTTCTGTTTTTTTTTTTTTTAATTTTTCAGTCGTATAACTCTCTACCGATAATAATATTCGAATGAATATATTAACGATCTGACAGGTATCTACACATTCAATCTAGTCGCGATGTATACGATTTAAGCTGACACGCGCACATGCGAGTAAGCAGAAAGTTACTCTCGCCTACGCTCGAGGCGCCTGCTGTTCCAAGTATAAGCGTGGCAAGGTAGAGAGCAAAAGAAGAGACGGGAAGAGAGAAGGGAAGACGTAAAACGCACGGTCAACGGCCTGTTCTTTGCAGGAATTCTAAATACATTTAACGTACAAGCCAATGCGTTACCGTTACGGTTGCAGTGTCATTAGAAAAGTTCACTGGTCCTTTTCTTTTGTTATCTTTTCATCAAAATAAATCTACTCTAAAGAAATTAACTTATCAATTTTCTAATATAGAAGTTTATTTTAAAATCGTTTAATTAGATTTTATTCACATAGTCAAATAAACGTTAAAATAAAATGTCTTATAAAATTTAGATGATCATCGATGTTATCGTAAGATCATATGTTAATTAACATACGAAATATTTGACATTTTTAGGTAGTCGTCATATATAATATCTTAAATAACAATCCATCGTGATTATTATAACGATTAATGAATAACTCTTCTTCTTCTTTTTTTTTTTCATGGTAATTTATCAAACACAACACTCGTTTAAAAACGATTCGAACTCCTTGCAAACGTGAACTTCAGGAGAGAGAGAAGAAAGTTAAAAATAAAGTTTAGAAGCATTATAGCTTTTGCCGTGTGCCGGGTTCTGGCGGAAGAATATCCCATGTATTTATGGACGGGAGTTTTATGTTTTTATAAATGAACTGTTAAACAGCTTTGATGAGACTGACTGTCAAGCGGATTATCCTTCCATGAGTATCGCCATTTTTTTTTTTAATAGATTTCAAATTCATAATACTATTCGTTAAAAATCTTGAATATAAAATAAAAATATACGAACAGAGAGAAAAAAAAAGTATTCTATTAACGAATAAGCAATAATACTATTAAATTAATGTTAGATACATTTGAAATACCTATTATTCTTATTTGAAAATAATAATAATAAAAAAATGTTTAGGTATAAAATAATTTATTTCTTTAAAATATGTACAAGTTTATCTTGTCAGCGTTGAAGGACATACGAAGTCGACGGTGTCACGAATATCGTTCGACCCAGCCAACCCTCGAACCCACCAAAATCGAGAACATAAAATCGACTGTTAGTGTTAAGATCGTTCAAATATACATATATACATACATATACATATATATATTTTATCCGTATATTGCACATATTTTTAGTTAAGCAGCGAAATAATACGAAATTAGAACGCTCGCGGCCTTTGTACGAGCCGACGTCGTCATTAGTCGTTTGAAGGCTCACGATGTACGTTACGTTACGTTACGTATGTTCCAATCTACCATCGTTCTCTATCCCTGGGAGGCATTATTATCGCCAGTATCCAGAATAGCAATCTAAGCGCATGTAGCCCCTCTTAGGCTAATCTCAGCCTTGCTTTCATCGGTTATTAAAATTCTAATGTCAAATGGTAACCAGATGTACTTGGTAATTGAAAATCTCACCTATAATCGGTTACGCAATTTACTTAATCTCTTATTCGTATATATATATTAAATGACCGGAAAGTAGAGTCTTTATTTATTTTTCTTTGACACAACTTAGAAGTAGACTCTGATTAGCTAATAAGTGATAAACAAATATTGTTATACACAGAAACGACATTACTTTCCAGTCCATATATATATATGCGTGTGTAAGTAAATAGGTACAAGGGATATTTGAAATTTATTAAGAAACATGATGTATATTATTCGTATAAACCAAACAGAAAATGTTTAGCGAATGAAATAAATGAAACATTTACTTCCCTTGAGGAAAATCTTTTGTGAATAGTTGTTTAAATTATTTATCAACTGAAAAGAAACGTGGTGAAATTTGTATGCCACCTCTATTCATAATAATATATTTCATACACTTTCTATGCTGAAGGGAATACCGAAAGGGTATTTATATTCTCCGTGAAACTTTGTGGGTGAGGGCGGGGACCGAATCGCAAAGGGAAACACGAGAAGGAACGAAAAAAATAAAAAAAATGAGCCAACGTCATAGTCGTGAATAAGTGAACTGTTGTGACAGAACGGAATAGGAACTTGAAAATCGTCGTTCAGAAGTCTTATGTTAGTTAACAGAGAGATAGAGTGCACAAGTCTTGTTGTCCTAACCGGCGTAGAAACTCTTGAAGAAGTCGAACGCGTATGACAGGGAGTTTAGTCGTACGTTGACAGCTGTTGTATGTGCTCTTTGTGCCATCGCCAGCCGGTTGATCTCAAACGTTTAGCTGTCTCGAATAGAAGGATAATATTAGATATGCGGGACGTAATTCCACGTTATTCACCTTTTAGATTTTTTCAATTTACAAGTATGATTTATTTTTCTTTTTCTTTTTTTTTTCGTATTATTCTTTTCATCTATATTTCGTCGTTCAATCGATTACCTCTCGAAGAAATCATACACAATTTATAAAGAGTCTGGTAAATGGTAGTTGATATTCTATAGTAAACGATATAAACAAATTATTCATAACACGAGACTTTAGGTCTTTGATTTAGGGTTTATATCATGGCATGTATATCGTCGTTGGGTAAGAAACTCTTAGCGATACATCTGCCTAATTGAAAGATCAAAATCAATCGCAATCCCACGGCTATAGTTTTCCTATTCCAAAACCCCCTTTCCTTATTCCTAATTTTCGTTAAAGTTAATACAGAATCGGTATCTATTACTTATGTAAACTATGTATCTTACGTAGAGGAATAACACAAACACATACACATACATACTCACGCACACACATCGAGCTAATTATAAATCCAGCGAGTGAGTTAGTACGTAGGATACGTACGTTTTCATTACCTACGCATAAGCAGTCAAGTAATTTGCGATGCAGTTGGTCTTAGAAGACCTATGCTACGACGACCTATCTAAAAATATACTTTAGGGGGTCCGATCAACGGCCAACTGGGCCAGTGAAGTAACCTTAGCTCAACGTCCCAAATATAGTCTGAGATCTCTACATAGACGACTACCGATAGTTGGCATCACGCGTTTATATACCCCGATCTGCAGATGTAACAAGAAGTATAATAACGTCTGTCAGCACGATTCTCTAATGATATGTCTGTCTCACGGTGATTTGTTCAGGCATCTTCGATACCTGTTATTATCTTATATATGCAATAGAGAATATATATATACCTACCCCCCAATCTGAACTATATCTGTAAGAAAATTGATCATGATCATTCCAATAGGAAGAATTTAATCGAATAATCTTTTAAGCATAGTATATTTGTTGTATCAAATTTTGAACAAATGGTTCATTAAAAAATCTTCGAGCTCGGTTGAATACAGTCTACTGTATTTCAAAAACACACCGTTATCTATTATTTTAACTCTAGTATAGTTCTAAGTTAGAACTAACTCCCAACAGCTCCTCCCCTTCCCTGACGAAAGGAAAAAGATTATTTTGTTTGAAAAATACAACAAAGAAGAAGAAGAAGGATGATATAGAAGTAGCTTGGTTAGAAATTTTCTTTGGCAAAGATTTAAGCTAACCACAATTTGGATAGACCAAAAGCTTGCCATCGGTTCCCACTCGGGAACTGATGTTCTTCGGCAAGAAGAGAACGGCACACGACAGGTATTGTCCGCGGTCTTAAATTATTCAACGTTCTCTAACACTGGCGAGAGAATCTTTGGCAGGTTTAAACCTAGTGCGACGTCGAAGAAAACGCAGAAAACTCTCATCTATCATGTCGAAACGCGTTACGCGAAAATAGTCGCAAGGATACCGCGAGGTCGGGCTTTGGTTTTGGCTCTCTGTGGAAGAGTAGAAAGAGAGAGAAAAAGAGAGTGAGAAAGAAAAAGAGAGAGAGAGAGAGCAAACTTGAAGTTTCTTGCGAGAGAGAATTTTGCGTACCTATTCCTGACAACTTTCCTATCATTTCACGTCATCGAATCGTGCAAAGTTACGGAACGATGACGAACTCGAATTATTACATCGATATTTGTGATGTACCTAAGTAAAGAAAAAAAAAGAGCTCAAAAATTCGTCAACAAATTCTTCATTTTTTCCTCCACCCCTTCTTCATTTATTTTTTCTTTCCCCATTACAAACGCTCGACCGTTTACGGCTATTTCGTTTTCGTTTATTACCTTTTCAGTTTCTTTCTTAAAAGAAACATATTATGAAAAAAAAAAGAAAAAAGATACCGGCAGCCAGTGTCAGTTATAATCAAACTCCAGTATTCGAAATAACCAAGTTCATCGAGACGCGTTCTGTTTCCATTAGACTATAATTCATCGTGTCACACGTGTTAAAGCACGTGAGTTATGACGTAATGGCACAATGACGCGGTCATCGTAAATTCGCTCGGCTAACACTCGCACTCTGTACTTTATTGCTCTTGCTCTTTATAACACGCTTCTTTTTTTTTTTCGTTGAAATGTTCTCGTTCAAAGTGTAAAAAAGAAAAATAGAGAAAGAAAAATAAAAAAAGGGAAGAAAAAGAATAGAAATAAAAAAAGAATTTAAGTAGTCGATATTTAACTGGTCGAATTAAAAAGATATAATATGACAATAAATTAATATTAATAATATTATTATAAATCTAATAACGGGAGAAGGAGGTTCTTGTAATTATTGTTCATTATTATTATTATTTAAATAATTTTATCATCATTACTATTTTATATAATATTTAACGATATACATATAATTTAAGTAGTATCGATATATAACTGATCGAACTAAAAAGATATATGACAATAAATTAATATTAATAATATTATTATAAATATAATACCGAAAGAAGGGTCCTTGTAATTATTATTTATTATTATTATTATTATTTTTTAGATAGTTTTATTATCATTACTATTTTATATAATATTTAACGATATATATACGTGTGATCTCAGGAATGCCATTAGTTTCTCTTCAGCTCGGAAAAGGGTGTCCCATGGTATAAGAGACTTACAAAGCGACTCTCACGAGTAATCTAGCGGCTACCTAACGAGATAATTTGATATTACTCGATGCTCTAGTAGAATATACGAGCTGAGTGATGAGTTTCAAGATGATGAAGGAAGGACCGTATCTCTCTCTCTCTTCTATAGGTTACCGATACTTTTCAAAAAGGCACGTAGTAATGGTTTAAAGGGAAAATGAGATATCGAATAAAATCATTGGGTCAACGGAATCAGTGTGTGGGTCTAGGGATGATGATTATAGGTTAATGTTGAACTATCCCTGTAAAGAATAACGATGACATAACTCATTCTCTCTATCTGTCTCTCTCTCTCTCTCTCTCTTTATTTTCGGACTCAATTATAAACTAGTATTTCCTTTCTTCTGGCTTAAAAGATCACCGATGTCACGAGGGATCCTTGAAACAGGAGCTATTATGGCCGGTCAAGCCTACGCTCTAGGCCAGGGGCTAGGCTAGGCTATTTCCGCTGTTTAGCTTATGGACAAAAATAGTCGTTCAGAAGCTAGTCAATTCTAAAGTCAAATTTTACTGGGACTTTTAAGTAATACGAATAACTTTCTCTCATTGATTTCAATCGTATTGAATATCACTATTACTTTATATGTATGTCTCGAAATTAATCCCGTATAGTTTGGGTAACGATTAGATATATCCTTAGAATTCAATGAATTCTAAGAAGAAACTATCTATAACGCTTAAATTCCTATGTTTTTATTTTAAAAAAATATTCTCTATCAGAGATTCCAACGAGAAAGTATGTGCGCGTGTGTATGTGTGTGTGTTTTTTTTTTAAACTATTCGCGTTTATTTGACTAACAGTGCCTTGACCAGTCTTCGCACATCTACATATATTCATTTAGATGAACGCGACTGTAAGCAATAAGTGAGTTTGTTTGTATTTGTTATTGGATCAACGCAGGGAGAGTATTTTTTTGGCCAATGAATCGCGGAAGTGGCTCTACTCGATAATTTATTTGTTCGCTTCTCCATGTGGGATCGTTGTACGTGCTTGTAAATAACGTTCAGAGATATCATCTTTTTCTTTTTTTTTCTTCTCTCTCTCTCTCTCTCTCTCTCTCTCTCTCTCTCTCTCTCTCTCTGTATTTTTCTTCCCGTTTATCGAGAAACTTACGCTAAGTCACAAATTCTTAATAAACGGTTAAAGAGAAAAAAAAAGAAAATAATCTCCATTACGAAATAGAGTTTTATTTTGTAAAAGTAATATTTGTTTTTTGAAGCTGTGAAAACGGAAGGAATTAACCTATGAATCTTTTAGTGAAAATCTGGGACATTACCGTGTCACGACCTGTGGTTCCCATTATTTCAATAATTGGCCCAACCAATTAATCTATTTTCACCCACGCCTTCGCGTTATTCTCTGTCAGTCGAGTTAGTTTGCAATGTACCCTAACACACACACACACACACACACATACACACATAGATATATACACAGAGAATAGTTGGTACATCTCGTCTCACTAAACGCAGTTATTTCCACTGTCGCCAATATGCGACAGGTGCTCTACTGGCTTTGCTACTGATTTCCCGCCAGAATCAATTTTCTTACTCCTTTATTCAAATAAATTTTTTTTTTTTATTTTTTAATCAAATAATAAACATCTTTCTTTTCTTTATAATCTCTTTTAATATTTATTAAATCCAATCTGTAATATTACTAACAATCGTAATGGTTTACTCTGTTACCAATCATACTCTGATTTATATTCAATTGATTACATCTAATACAAATATTATTTATAATTTAAACTACGATCTTCTCGGTAAAAATGAAAGGGGAAGGGGAAAAAAAAAAGATCTAAAGACAATGGTAGAGAAGCATAAAATTTGGCAAGACATATCTTTTAACGAAAATTTTGCAAAGAGAGTTTCGAAACAACCCAAAGCCCGAGATATTTTGAATCCGTCCACTTGTTGGCAATAGTTACGTTGCCACATTGAAACCGTTCGTCTTGAGCTATCCGATGGATAGATAGATTTGCGGTATAATTTTGGCAAGCCAGTAACGGCACTTATAGCTGATTGTCCACTCAAGTGACGAGTTTTTGCAATGCTAAAACGAGAAAAGAAAAATGGATAGAAATAAAAGAAGGAATCAATTATAAGTCAAGAATATTCTATGAAGAAACCAAATAATTATAATTATATTTAATTATAATTACTATTAATAAATAATTATTAATATTAATTAACAAATAATGTATTATATGTATTATTTATAATATATTTTGTTATTAATACTTTGTATTAATAATATTGAAATGTGATGAATTTTAATAAATGAAAGGAAAAGAAAAGAAAAACAACAATATTTAAAACGTTGATACGATTCTCGTAAGAATTGCAACAGCTTATAGAAAAACACATACTCTTGAAGTTTAACAAAAAAAAAATGAGAAAAAAAGAGAAAAAGAAGAGAATAAACAAGGATGAGGATACACCTCGAAAGCTACTCTACCTGCCATCGGACACTAGTGTGACCAGGCTGACCGTCCGACAAGACGCCCACACAAATTGCTCTACCACGTTATTTCGAGTGATTTGGCCTTGGGTGGCGGCCAGAGAAAACTTTTGAAATATCAGGGAACGCGTTTAGGTTCTTTCTCAGCTTATCGGGACTCCTAGGTATCTTTATCGAGATAGAAAGAGATAGACCTTGTTAAAGTAATGCAACATACACACACACACACATACATAATTATTAGATATTATTTAGCAATAAAAGTCTAATTTAACGTCGCAATTAAATTGTCATTGGTTTAAAGAATACTATCGATACATTCTCTATTTCATTCTAAATCAATTTTCTGATTCCTCGTGAATAACAATAATGATATACATATATACATTTGTATGTATGTATGTATACGTGGTTAAACACATTTGACCCACATTTTTGCAGACCAATAATAGTAAATTATTCGAATAATTTATAGGTCGAAGGAAAACCTCACTGAACGTTCTTATATTAAAAGACGTTTATTACTTTGCACTTTTGGCATTAAATTCTTCATGTTCCTAGTCGACTATAAGTAAACTACCGATAAGTAGACTTTGCTTTTCTACAATAAAGTTTTCAAAACTATAAGTCGATGAAAGCATATTTAACGCAATTTTCTATACTTCTGTTTATATTTTTATTTTTATTATTATTATTATTATTATTATTATTTTTATTTTTATTTTTTACGAAAACATACACTAGTAGGATATTGTAATATTATAATAAGACAAGACGCGTAGTATCGATCTCTCACGTGTCCCCACACTATAGGAATAATAAAAGCATTCTTTAACGTGCCAAAACATTCAACAAAGTTATGATATATATCGGTTACGTGTCGACTAGCTGTTAAGAGTCAACAAATGTAAAGAAATACATTCCTAGGTATGCGCAACAGGATGGTATAGTTTAAGTAATTTTCACTTTCTTTCTTTTTTCTTACTTCAACATAAGATAATGAACAGATGATAAAACAATGATGAGATTAATTATTGAAATAAAGAAGAACGAAAAGAAAAGAAAAGTAAAGTAAAGAATATGGTACCTTCCCAAACTGTTATTATCCGTTTGGTTGTTGTCCCGTAATAGTTTTTAAATCCTTCAGGAAAGTTTCCAAAGTGGAATTTTCGATCTTGGTCTTTTCGTGACGTCATTAACGTATTATTATTTGGCACGGTTTAAAGCGTGACGTCGCATGTTTGACGAAAGGCCGAGTCTCATGGAAAAGAGAAAAAGTATTGAAAAGATACGGACGGGGGTAGATGGAGGAGGAGTTGGGAAGAAGTAGGGGTAGTTTAGGAGAAAAAAAAAAAAAAGAAAAAGTATGATAGATGAACGTGCGTGGCGATCGACGTGTCACAGTAGAAGAAGGGATAATTGGATTTTTTCAAAAGAACGGTCTCTCCTTGGCAAGTCGAGAGCACTTCCTAAGCTCGGGACGAGCTTTGGCCGAGTTTGAGGACCGTCGAGCTCGAGAACGAGTCATAATAATAACGTCTCATGCAAGGATTCTGCCTGCTCGTGATCTCTATCTTAAATTTAAATAGAATAGTGCGAATGTTGGAGGTAGTTATGCTGCTAGTAATGTACTGGTGGTAGTACCCACTGGTGGTACTAGTGTACTTGTGGTAGTATTAGCAGTAGTAGTAGTAGTAGTAGTCGTAGTTGTTGTATATGTTGAACTAGTAGTAGTATTAGTAAAATGTGTAGTTTAATATTATAGTATTCGTAATAGTATAAGTTGTAGCAGATTAGTAGTAGTAGTAATAGTTGTTGTTGTTGTTTTTCTTGTAAAACAACTAGTAATAGTAGTAATTGTAATATTATTAACAGTAGTTGTAGTGCATATAGATTATTAGTAGTAGTAGTAGTATTGATAGAAGTTTGAGTAGACCACTACTAGTAGTATTAGTGGAAATTGTAGTAAACAACTAATATATAGTATTATAGTAATAATAAAAGTTGCAGTAGATTAATAGTAGTATTAGTAGCAGTAATAATAATAGTTATTGTAGCAAAATTAATAATAATAGTATTTGTAATTGTAATACTAGTATGCAACAGTAATATTTGTAATAATACTACTACTAGTAGCAATATTTGTAGTAGCACCAGAAATAATAATTATTATAGTAGTACTAATAGTAATAATGATGGTGGTGAGTAGTCGAGCGAAAGGTTAATCGCAAAATAAGATTACGAACTTGCGACTGGAGTTTAGCCGAAGCATCCATACCAACATAAGTGCACAATACCTAATTAATTTTGTTCTATTTTCTATTTTTTATCCTTTTTTTATTACTCTCAGGAAAGTCATATCCTAGTACGAAAAATGATTAAAAACAAAGTTTAAATATTTTTTATATACTCTACCGAATTTCTACTTCGTGAAACGATGATTATTCGATAATGTTACTTCGTAACAATTGGCAGGCTAGCCTAACACACTTTTAGACCGTCAACCAAAGAATCATTAATTTATTTGATTTTAGAAGATTAGTTTATAAGATACGACGATTTGAATTAGATTTGGTACATCTAAGAATGATAGTTTTAAGAATTATTATACAATATAATTTTAATTTTATATATGTAATATATTATTTATATTATATATAATTATTAATTATATATTTTATATTATTGGCCGTCCCATAAGTTTGTTTCTTTTTTCCTCAATTTTATTTTATATTATTTCATATTTATTGTATATTTAAAATTTTTCAAATTAATATTTTAATATATAAATAAATTATTTATATACCCAATATAATATAGTATATCTCGATACTCTTGTATTAAATCTATTTAAAATTGAATTTCTTCCATCTTTTATTTTACATTTATATTCTTCTTTTATTTTTTTTATATTATTTTAAACTATAAATCTAAACATCGGAAAAATTTTTCTTTCACCCGTATCTCAGAATATATACCTATATCTATATATACTATTCTATATACTTTCATTTATATCCAATTCAACATACTTTGTTTTTTTTCGATAGTCGAGAGATGACTGCGAAAGCTACTGAGATGGGAAGGATACAGTGGTTGGAATACTGCCAATAACAACGAAAATCTGACGCTTTTAATTTTTTCTTTTTCTTTTTTTTTTTTTTTGTTACGCTCGTGGCAAATGCTCGAGCAATGTATGACGCTGAAATATATTGTAAAAAAGAATGCATTATATACGCGCACACACACACACATTCACACTACTAAAAATAGATGTTTAATTTTTTTACTAATGTAAGAGATAAAATATGTCTCGAATAATTTTCAACCTGTTATATAATATACTGTAACTCATTTTTGAACTTTTTTCATAATAATTTATCTTTCTCTCTTTTTTCATTTCTTCTTTTCTTCTCCGGTAAGATACAAAATTGTAATATTTCTAATTAAACTGAAATTAAATTGAAATTTTGCAGGGAATTTTATTACACTACTCTATTTCAAAAGAAATCTACAGCTGAAGCAGACAAACAAAACTTTTATTTTGTGAAAAAAAGGCGAGAACTTATTCAAGGTCCTGATATTAACACTTTGAATGCCACGTTGGTCATATATTCAATTTTCAATATTTTATACCGCGAAATTTATTACTGATACTACACCATCTATCGATAAAGATGCATCACTTTATTAAAGATGCATTACTTTATTAAAGTTGCATCACTTTATTAAAAAATCTTATCGACGCATGATAAAAAAATATGTTCAAGTTATCATAGACTTTCGTTATCGTTTATCAATAACATTATTGATGATAGGAAAAATTATACTTACAATTAGACTTATAGTTAACTGCAATATCAGAATTAGAGAACAACTTGAAGGTCTGGTCCATGTATCCGTGGAACGATCATGCACCCCAAAACAAATGCTTTAAAATGTGAATTAAAAATTTCATAAGAAAAATATATCCTAAGAAATTTGTATCATTGATTTCAAAATCCAAGGATTACCTTGAATCATTAATTACAGAATTGAGACAGCGGTGATTCTGAATCTCATTTTTCTGAAGTAGATGATTTTGGAAGAGAAAACCATCATACATTTGCAAATTATAAGTTTATGTTAAATTCATATACTAAATATATACAATATTAATAATAGCTTTTTTGATAATCTAAAGATCTATATTACGAAAGTTTTGAAGATTCAGAACGACGATATACCCAAGCCAATAATCCACTCGATATGAGCAAGCTACCACTGTAACAAATATTATAAAATTATATATTTTTATTTATAATTAATTAATATAATATTAGGAGTACAAATAAGTTTCCGCCGTTTTTTTTCAACAACAACAACAACAACAACAAATTATTTATGTAAGAATTGTATGTTGAGTTTTAATCAAACTATTGTCTATCACTAGTCATTACTTTTTCCCATCTTTTTGACCATCTTTTGTCAAATGGCGGGAAACTTATTTATAAAAATAATAATAAAACATAATTAATTTACGGTTTGATATGGAGGTACTTACAAAAAAAAGGTACTTCATAGATGGAGCATGTTTTATTGGATTATATGGTACGATATATAATTCTCTGTTGTTACGAAAATGTTTCAAAATATCGTTTGCACTATAAAAAAAAAAAAAGACAAACAAACTCGATAAAAAATAAGAACAAATTATTATAAATGATTAGATTTATTTCATTCGATCATAAAAAATAAAAACTTTGATTAAATTTCATTCAACAAACCTCGCATGATTTGAAAAAGCTACCAAAGCACGTCCACGACTATAAGGTTTTATATCAAAAGTTCCAAATTGAGATAATTTTGTCGAAACCTAAATGTTTTATATTAAAAACAAATTATTGAAAAATTATTTTATAAAACTAAATATCGTAAATAATTTAATTGTCAATAAAAAACATGATATACCTCCGATATGTCTAAATGAATCGGTTCTCGTGATTTTACAAACAACCACTGTGGTCTTCCAGATTCTGGATCCTGGCCATCAAGTTTCTATAAAATTTATATTTGTTTCTTCATTATATAGATAAAGTAATATTTTATTAAATATAATATTTTTCAATTTCAATGTAAAGAGAAAATATAATCTTACCAAGTAAAGTGCATTAGCGTTTGATAAATTTATACAATTCACATGCTTTCGTATTAAACTCATTAATTCTTCATGGGTTATGACCTTATTTAAAGACCTAAGAATTATACAAAAAAAAAGAAAATGTTATTTATTAAAAATCACAAACATGTATTTACTTTTAATTATAAAAACACTTACGATGGATGATTATCATTGGCTAGGATATATGCCATTTTTAAAAATATGTATCCAGTACAATACGAATCCCATCCTGCATTGTGAAAATTCTCTGTATAAAAAATAAATAATTAGAATAAAAAATAATATATATATGTATTTTGTAAATAAATGAATTATTGTTTTAAAACATTTTTATAACTTTATAAATTACTTTTTACGTTGTTTGTATCATCTACTATATGTGGAAACCTATTCGCCAAGTTACTGAAATGACAATAAAGAGAACCGAGAGAATTTAAAACCTGTATTTCTGAAAAATAATATTAAAAATCATTATTAAAGTTAAAATAAATGGATTTAAAGAAGAAATGAATAATTTCGCAATGGAAATTACAAAATTATTACCATATTTTTCTTTAACTTGATTACTTATATATTTGGTATCATAAATTATAGGAAACAAATGATTTAATTCAGTCTTGAAATCAATATATCTTCCTGGAATACAAAATATCACGAAATGGATTAATATTATTTTATATATTATAAATTTGTGAAAGTTTTATTTAAATAAAAAATTAATTATAATTACTTGGTAAAGGTTTGTAAAATAATTTGTACATGAACATCAAATCTAGTAACATGTTATGTCCAATAATAGGTTTTTTTAATTCTACCAAGAGTTTAAATACGTTTGAAAATCCTATATAATAATTCAACAAAACATGTTCTATGCTTTCCTCTTTTTCGTTTTCCAACATTTCCCGTACATCCGATGATATTTTAAGAACTTGTATCTACAATGAAAAAAAAAAGAAACATTAATAAATACATAAATATTTATAAAAGAGAAGATGAATAAATGATAATTGTGGAATATACCATTTGTTCATTACATATTGTCCAAATATTTTTATAACGTTCTCTTAAGGTTTTCTGCAAAAAATATTGCAATTTAGGACAAGATACAGGAATAGTGTAAACGTCTTTCTCGTAAATATGTTTTAACCATTCAGCAACCGTAGAACTGAAATGTTTAATATCATCTTCTTCTTTGTACGTCATACTTTTTTCCACATTTTTGTACAACGTGTTATTTTTCAATTGTTCATTAAGTATTGCTTCCTCAATTTGATCAACGTACGAGATACCATGATAAATTACCTATAAAAAGAAAAATTTACATTACTAATAATTTGTATACAATATAATAATGCATATAGTTAACTCAAGTAACATTCGTATATAATAAAAATTGTATAATTAAAATATATTAAATATTATATATGTGAGGTAAAGAAAATTTCAATTAAAATAGGTGTAACACTAACTTTATTAAAATTGAATGAATAGGAAGATAAAAACTCCACCGTTGACATTTGCAATGAGATTGTTTTATTCTTCTTAAGTATAGATTTAGGTAATAAAGAAAATTCGTATGTTTTAGGAATATATTCATTTTTATCTTGAATCCTTTTCAATGTGGTAATACCAAATTGAATAATTATAAATGGTACAAGGGTACATCGTAAATATTCGTATCGTTCTTCAATAGTATCAAAAAGACTGTAACAAGTAATAACAATAATATCATGTTAAATGACTTTATAGATAATTGTTGATTTAGGATCTGATAGAAATTCATAAAAGATACAATTAATAACAATTGTATTATCTTCATCAATTTCATATATATAATTAATAAATGTTCGTTATATATTTGTTTAAAATAAACTTCAATAATTTCTTAACACTGATGGCTGACCTTATTTTTGAAATATCGTTACATTCCAAGCCAGTAAATTCTGCATCAATAGCAATTAAATCTGCATTTATTAAATCGTCCTTTAATAGTGGATATACTTCTAGAAAATTTTCTTTAGTAACTTCGATCATAATAATGGATTTGTCTTTTTTCCAATAATTATATAATAACTATAAATTAAAATAAACTCTATAAAAACTATAGTTTTTAAAAGACTTTGGTGTCTTTTAAAGACCATTGGCTAAAACTATTTTATATCACTGTTTATTTAAGTTGACGTTAATAGGTTAGGTTATATAAATTATCACATACACATATATATATACAAAAACATTTCATACGAATAACTAAAAAATATATTATTAAATTTATAATATATATTTTAACCAGATAATAATTATTTAAATCTATGATCACATAATGATAAAGGTTAGTTAACTTATTTTAACCTTCTAGTTTATTATTACCATCCGAGTAATGAATGGTTATCATGCGATTACCAATTACATGTAAACAAAAAAACTAGGTTAGTTGGTGAAATTTATTGCGAAAGTTGTAAAATAAAAATTTATTTTTTTCTGTGATGATATCTTTTTGATTAAAAATTTATTTAATCCTTTGCACTCGAGCGGCGCTGTTTCAGCGCCCGAGTGATTTGAAGTCTTAAATCGAACGACGCTGTAACGGCACTATGATCTTTTGTAACTCAATTTCTTTATTAGAGATAGAGAGGGAAGTAACAAGAAAGAGAAACTCTAGTAATCATTTAACTATATTTTCCATTAATATTACGATGAAGAAAATCCTATTGATTATAGGAAATCTTAAAAATGCCACAACCTTTCTGACGAGATAAATACAGGGTGTATAAAAATAAACCCGGTCAATTAAATATCTCTGTATGATTTAAAGCTACGAAGTATGGTTTAAAATTTAAATGGCTTTGAATTATGTACATACATAAACATTATTTTTTTTTTCTTTTTACTGGATATTTCTATCCTGTGCATAATTGCAGTCGTTAAGTGTAACACAATAAGACCTTCAAATATTTTTCAACCTAGAAGAGTATGGAAAAGATCAAATTCAGCATGTAAGGTTTAATCATTTTATTTTTGTTATGCTAAATATTCAGTATGTTTCTGTTTTGAACCCTGTATATATATTATATATATACCCTGTGTATATATATATATATTTATGCTAACAAGATTTCTTTTTATTGATTAATGGATAATACAACATGAACAAAATCATGCAAACTAAAATTCTATCAACAAGCATTTTATCAGCACGTTAAAACCTAATACACAATATTTGTTAATTATTTAATATAAATACAAAATAATAAGCTGTGATTTATATGAATAAACATCAAATATAAAAAAGAAATTCATATATTCCACATTTTCATTTATCCATTATAAATATGATTTATAATATCCAAATAAATGTATTTTGGACCTTTTGATTTAAGAAGCATTTATTCACACATTCATAGAACATACATACATTTTAACATGATTTCTCACACGTAGAGATATACAATAACGCACACATGCTTTGTTACATGATTTATAATCAATCTAATTATGCCTTTACTTCTCTAGACCATAATCTTGCATTAAAAGCGATATATCTATTGCAATAATAAGTACACGATTCTTTTTCCTTTCTTTTTCTTTTTTCTTGCATTAAGAACACTTTTTCTTATTATCAACATTTTATGACAAATTAATCAGGTAAGAAAATGGGAGAGAAAAGCTGTAGGAATGTATGTTAATATAAAATAAAGTCATTAGTTTTGGGCCAATCTATGAATACAGATTTTAAACATTACCTAAGTTCGATTAAGATCTTCGAATCTGATTTTAAATATTTGATTTAGAGTAATTTTCATTACCTTTACAGTATGTTTCTTTTTAATGCAATCAAATTACATTTATACAATACTGAAAGTTTGAAAAATACAAAATCATCATTATATTGACTAGGCAGTACCAATATAAATTACAGAGTCCCAATTAATTGGCAATAGCTAAAAAAGAATGATATCTTTGGGACACTTTTCTCACATTCAAAGGGGATTACATGGCAATGCAGACTTTCGCCTATTTTTATATCTACATCACTTATTTCTATTTTTATTTTGTCTTATAATGATGCTTAAACGCGTATCCTCCTTAAAATCATTTCTCATCGTCTTTGACTAGACCCTTATTGATATTTTCTTTTTATTCCTGTTTCTGTCGATTTGTATTGCCATTTATATTCGACAAATCACCATTAGATTGACGATTCTTCGCCTGTTGTCTCAATTGCGCTCTTTTCAGATTTGTCATCAATTGACTGGATTGATATAACCAACTGGCCTGCAATATCGTAACAATTTATAAGAATAAACATACTAAGTTGGATATATTCGACATCGATACAAACATTAACTATTATTTTAAGATAATAAATGATACTTTAAGATTATACGATAGAAATTTCAAGTAAATTGATAGTGCTTACCACCATGATCATACAATTCATCAAGATTGGTGCAGAAAATACTATCGATATAAATAATCCTTGAGAATCAAAGTACTGTTGCCTCGAGAAAACCCTATAAGAACGAATAACATAAGTTAACGAATAATGAAATAACACCTTATAGTAGTTATTGATTCAATGCCTTACATCCAATTTGTTGCTGCGACTTCATTGATGGTTTCCGTGAAATAAACGAGAAGTACTGAAAATAAAATATTTAAAGATATTAAACCTAATTTAAGAAAAAGTGGAAGTTAATCGTTCTGTCCATTTAACTACTATGATAAATATATATATATCTTTAAAAAGATATTACTATATATGCATATTTACTTACAAAGTACAAGGAATAAAATTATTTGAAAATTAGCATGATTTCGTGTCATTAATGCTGTCATTGTAACAGCAACATGAAATGTTAATAACAAAGCTAACCATGGATCTCTCCAGTCGATCTGTAAACAAGGATAGATTATTAATTAAAAGAAATGTTGTATACGATTATATTATTATTTTACAAATAATATTTTTTATCATTTTATAGATTTAATATTAATCACTGGATGAACAAAAAAAGAAAGAGAGAGAAAAAAAGGATAGAAAAAGAAAATAACTGGAGAGATAATTATTATAAATGCAATAATTGAAACGTCATAATAATATTATCAAAAAACCACTGGTCATGATTAATAATTGATTCATGAATATTCTCAAAGAAAATTCAACTTCTAATGATGTCTTTAAAAGTATAAGAAAAAAAAAGAACAAGAAAAAACTAATAACCATATTAAAGAGAAAAAAAAGAAGTATATATTTCAAATAAACGAATCAGGTACAATTCTAGTAGATTATTATTTTTTTTATACCTAATCAAAGGTTTCATCGTCGAGACAGCGTAACGACATTGGTGATACAACTTGATAAATTACGATGACGGAATAAAATTACGACGTATCAATAATAATGAGTGCATAGTACATATAAAATAAAATGAACGTTAAAAATTGTAAGATAATTATGACAAACAATCTTGCTTCTAAGATTGTGTTAAACACAAATATATGACTATTAAAAAAGTAAGCATCCAATAAGTAGGAGAAAGAAATAGGTAATGATAAATAACTATGACAGAATGAAATTATGACGTATCAATAACATTCAGTGCATAGTGCATATAAAACCAAAACAAACGTTAAATATTGTAAGACAATTTTGATGAACAATCCTGGTTCTGACATTGTGTTATACATAAATATATAACTATTTAAAATATTAATCATCTAATAAATAGGAGAAAGAAATAGATAATGATTATAACTTTAATTAACAATCATGATGACTCTGACTTGGTGATGATGAAAATAATTAAATGTCAGAGTTTAAAAGGTTAAAAAGAGTAGTAAGAAAGTAGTTAAGTAACTTCAGTACTATCTGCCTTTCGCTTTCGAGAATTACAAACGTGATAAAGAGAGAAAGAGAAAAAGAATGAGAAAGAGGAGGAGGGACAGAGGGGGAAAGAGAAAGAGAGAAAGAGAGAGAGAGAGAGAGATAACGAGTGAAAGTGGATACAAATAAACTTACGCTCTTTAAAAATGGCCAGATGCCGTCGATCATGTCCGTGGCTATGGGATCCGACATCGTTTTTCACGAATTATTTGGACCGCGAAGAAGAGAAAGGCGCACATTCGCAAAATTACACGTTTATCCACTACCTCCTTCTCTTTTGCTACCACTTCCTTCTCCTCCACCACCTTCTCCTCCTCCTCCACCTCTTTCTCCTCTTCCTCCTCTTCTACTCCTACTTCTTATTCTTTATTACTTCTTAACCTCTTAAAAACACCGTCTAAACGAATAATACTCTACCCACTGAAATTACAGGGAATATTTGTGTTATATATATATATGTATGAAAGAATTTACTAACTCTGAAAACACATCAAGTAATTCAGCAGATAACCACGAACTTTCTGAGGAAAGTATATAACGTATTGATAAGTTTTTATTAAACAGAGTAACGTTTACGTATTACGTTTCTTGTTCTTTTTTTTTTTTGTGTCTGTTATATATATATATATGTGTGCATTAAACACCGGTATGGATCGCAAAAAAAATGAAGATAAAATGACGTTTACATTAACGACGTTGCCTGTATTAGCTACCGAGTCAATGACGATGATATACGATGAAAGGATTCACCTTTTCAGTTAATATGTCGGAACACTTCGGTAATCTTCGAGAAATTTCGTTAAACTGTAATGATTGAGATTGAATTTGGCGCCACGATTCTATCGCCATTCGTTGGTTGTTATACGAACTTTTGAATTTGTTTTATCTTGTTGGTATTACAGTTACCGACTGAGTTACTTTATCAATTGAGATATGTTACCATCAATACTTTGGTGAATTCATGCCCGTCTCATTTTTTCAATGGAAAATATAATTGCGGTATTAGATCCGTGGGTGCATGTAATTAATCATGGATTTCATATGAATGTATTTTAAATAATTTGTTATTAAATATTGTTTTTTTTTAAATAACTCAAATATAATTATTTTATTCCTACTAACGCATTCCTTTCTATTATTCGTAAACGACGAAAAAATAATTACCCAGTAAACATAAAACGTTAATATGACGTACGATTTACGTAATTTACGTAAATTTACGTAAATCGTACGTCATATTAACGTTTCGTGTTCACTGGGTACAAATTAGTTTTTTTTTTTTTTATATACACAACAAATAAAAGTAATAATTTTTTTTGTTTTAAGAGAGAAATTAATATTTCAAATAAAAATTAACATTGAAATAATATTGAAACGATTAATACTTTATACAATTCTCTCTGTCATCATACAACGATAATGATATCATTTATTGTTACAATTTGGCGTACTTTGTATTCATTGTTTCATTTTTTTTTTTATAATCATATTACTCATTTTATTCGTATTTTATGATACATTAATAAGGAGAAACTTAACAAATAAATGTAAAGGGAATTATTAAACGGTGTATATTTAATATCTTGTATTATTCAGTATTTTTAATAAAGTAAAGTTTATCAAACAAGTTCACGGTTATATTTAAGATATGCTATTATTTGATTTATGCGATCGGGTTGTTTCTATTGGTCGCTTGCATATAAGATAATTTCATGAAAAACAATTACAAATATATATGTATTCATATTTAAAAGTAAATTAAATTCAATAAATATATATGTATTTATAAATTTATAAAATAAATATATATGGTATTCATAATTAAAAATAAATTTAAATATAATTAATTATATATATCGACTGTTCTGTCATTGAAGAAAAATCATTACCGTCAAAAAGAAATTGTACTTTGTTAAATTGCTTAATAAAATCGTTCGATGACCAATATTCTTTTCATCAGAAAAATATCGACAATTCTTATTTTTTATTTCTTATCATCATATTACCAATGTTTTACAAGAACAAAAAGACTGTTTCGAATAAAGAAAAAATGATAAAGAGAATCAGATTGAGTAAGAGAAAAAGAGAGAGAGAGAGAGAGAAAGAGAGAGAGAGGGAGGGAGAGAAATATCTTTCTTAAG
Organism: Mischocyttarus mexicanus; assembly: GCA_023678845.1. Classification (NCBI taxonomy): domain Eukaryota; kingdom Metazoa; phylum Arthropoda; class Insecta; order Hymenoptera; family Vespidae; genus Mischocyttarus; species Mischocyttarus mexicanus. The sequence continues at coordinate 1,121,689 of JACGTP010000007.1, read as the reverse complement.
AAAGGTAGATGAAATTTAATCGAATAAATATTAAAATACCTGCTTATCAAGGCTGGAAGTACAAAAACAAATATTAATGATATTAAAATGATTACTATTAACAAATGTAGGAAATATAAAATAATATCAATCATTGTTTGATGGTTGTTTGTACGGGTATACAAGTAACAGAGTAGTCGTATCAAATCGTAATTTTGTCGTTTGGACTTTGAGCGGTCAAAGATTATATTATGATGGCGGAAACAAGAAGACGTTTCCCTCCGCCTTATAAAACGATTTATCAGGTCAGATACATCGTGATCATTCTTGTGCGAGGTGTGCTCTCATTGCCTCTTACATCTTCCATCAAAATATCAACAATAATGAATAGTTTAGTTTGGTAAAAGAAATATATTAGTTCAATCGTGTATTTGTTTATCTCTGATTAAAGTTTATTATTTTGACAAAATGTCTTTCGAATTGGATGAAGGCCCTATCGATGAGGAAACTAAGGCTCTTGCCTTAAAAGAACTCAGGGAGACTGAGGAAAATAAACGAAATGGTATCGAGACATTGAGAAAATATATCGAAGGTGAAAACAATGTTTATTTTATTTAACAATTTAATTATTTCATTCATGATTTTAAATGTGTTATTATTTGATAGTTGACTAATACCAAATCTGTGTATATTGGAAACTTACGATAGGTTTTTTTTCATTTTTTATGGTAAATTTTGTTTAGATATGTTTATAGAAATTTTTTTTTTCACACTTTATAATAATATTATATTTTTTACACCAGTTTTTCTTTTCTTTCTTTTTTTACTTTTCTCATGTCAAAGATTAATACTACTAACACTCAATACGTTCGGAATTGAGGGGTCAGGAATCTCTGTGATAAGAACGTTATCACTGCATTTTCATTTTCTTCTATCAGTAAATAACACTTGTACCTCTTTAGATTTCTTCTTTCGTTATAAAAAATCATTCGATTTTCTTTTATTTTATATATATGTATGAAATAAAAATATTTCAGTTTTATTTATCACAAAGAGTAAGATATTAAAACCGATTCTATGTCACTCTAACTCTAAAAATGTTCTATCGACTAATAAACACAGACCAGGCATCATCAATGATATTATCTTGTAAAATGATAAAGCATTTAATCTGTAATTGAAAATCGTGATTGAAAAAAATTCACGAAGGTTAATCGATTTTTATATATTAACTTTGTATCAATAAACAATATAAGATAAATATATTCGATAATTAAGAGATAAAAACGATTATTACCAGATAATTAAAAGGCTTATTAATTTAATACATTTTTATTTTATCCTCTTCGTATTTTCTTAATTAACTTTTTATGTTTAATTCTTTATATTTTATATTATTTTACTAATATTAAATATCATAGTATTATGAATAAGATAGTAGGAATAAAATCGTATATTGTTAAGTAAAATAATATAAAATACAAAACACACATTAAATATTTTATACTGAAAAATAATGAAGAAACTTATGTTGGATGACCTAATAAAAAAATATTTATAAAATAATATATATCATTAATGTCAAAAGGAAATTGAACTTAGTTGAATTGGTTAATAAAATGATGATCATTATTATTTGTTTCATCAGAAATATATCGACAATTCTTATTTCCTATTTTTGATTATCATATTACCATATATATATATATATTTATATAGATCATTATATTATATACATATATTGTATTCATCTAAATCATATATTTTAAATATTTTTTCTGGAAATTTTCTTTAATAAAATTAATCATTGTAATTTTAAGAAAAATCCAGGAAACATTTTCAAACACGCGATGCTTATTCTAACATCCTGTGTAGTCGAATATCATAAACGTGTATTTCGTTTAATACTTCGATTTAATAAAAAGATTTATATTCGTTTATTTATCCAGATGATAAAACGATATACTTCAAAACGGAAGACGATTTTCTAGTGATATTTCTAAGAGTATGCAAATATTATCCCGAGAGTGCATACGAGTTGTTGAAGAGAATCGCTGATTTTAAAATGAAAAATTTTTCTTTATTGAACAATTTATTGCCGGCTGATGAGAAGGTAACAATGTTGGAACACAATGTTGTAAACGTACTTAAAGGTAGAGACGATAAAAGAAGAAGAGTTTTAATAATGAACGTTGGAAAATCTTGGGATCCATCTAAGGTCACTGCAGATCAATTGTTTAGAGTACTTTATCTCATACATATTGCAGCCATGTATGAAACTGAAAGTCAAGTACGTTCATGATCATTTATAATTCTTGTTTTTGCTATTTCAGCATTTTTTTTTTGCTTTATCCTTTTCCTTATTTATTTATTTTTTTTCTACATTTTTTATTTTATTCTTTTATCTATATTTTTTGTTATCCATTAACACGTTTACTGCCACGCCAATCTCACTTATTTCACTTAGGATGTCATGATAGTATTTTACGATGCAAAGATTTCGTAGAAATTAATCTTAGATTCTTTGGTGTTCCAATAAAAATTTGTTAATTCTTCAATGATGCAATTTTTAATTCAAAGTATATTCTAATTAACGGTAATGTTTTAAATACGCCAATTGTAAATTTTCATTCAACTTTTTACAATTGAAGTAGTTCAAATACTCCGGTCACCAATGACCATTATGGGGTGTCGCAGGAAAAACCGTGACCAACGTGGCAGTCAAAATGTTAATGAATTTGAACTGGGTAAAAACACTGTTTGTTTCTTTTTATTCTTTTAGGTACACGGTGCCGTCGTAGTAATGGATTTTGATGGTCTCTCGATGAAACAAGTGATGGGTTTGTCACCATCATTTAGTATGAGGCTTCTATCATTTATTCAAGATTGTGTACCAATACGATTAAAAGAGGTTAGATGCATAATCATTTTTTATGTATCATTTATATTAACTTATGTGAATATGGCATAATACAAAGGATCTTAATCATTTCAGTAACATCATTATTAAGTCAAGTCATTTTATAATGAACACAGATTATTTAAATAATATCGTTATCATCCTTCATACACCCGAGCTTGTAACTTTAAAGAAAACATTTACAAAATAATGAAAATATGATAAATTATTAATGTATTAGGTTCACATCGTAAAACAACCATTCCTCTTCAAAATGGTATGGCAAATGTTTAAACCGTTTGTTCGTGAAAAATTGAAAAAGCGTATGTTCTTTCACGGATCGAAAATGTCATCGTTGCATACCTATATCAAACCAAGTCATTTGCCAAAAAATTATGGTGGCGAATTACCAGAAATTGATTACAACAGTGCCGATTGGTATCCAACCATTCTTAAATTCGAGGATAGAATAAGAGGTAATATTAATTTTATTTAATATCATTATGAAAAAATTTACATTTTTGTTATTTACTTTTAAACCTTTATGATGTTTATTAACACATTCATGGTCGGGAAAGTTTTATCCGTTTCTAATACTAAATACCGGTGAAAATAATGAAATTCTGAAACTGGTTACCGCAAACTTGTATCTTTAAAGTAAAGATAAAAATGATTAAAGTTTCTTTTGAAATATTAATGTTGCAATTATGCGTTGTTTAAAGTAAAAAAATTTTGATTCACGTCAGAGGTAATCAGGAATAGAACTTGAAAAAACGTTAATTCACGTCATCGATCGCGAATGTGTTAATACCTTACATCTATAAGCTAATTTCAATTATCTATTAAATTTTTTGTATCATCTTATAATGATATATAAATATTTTTTTTTCTTGTTTTATTAGAATGGAATACTTTTGGGTATCGCAAAGATGAATAATTTCATTCTCCTGTAGTATAATATTTTTCTCGAACTAATTCACGACTGGAATATTCTTTTTAGACTATAGTATTTCGTAATTAGAAATTAAACGATTAAGATTAAAGATCTTGTTCAGAGTTTATACTCGAAATTCGTATTCTATTATATATTATATTCATGACATATTATTTTTTAATAAAATTTTTCTTCAAGTAAAAATACACTTTTGTCTAAGACAATTTATTTCGCAAATACCAATTTATCTATTATATATATATTTGTTTATATAAATATTCATAGGTATTGAGAAGAAGGAAATCATAATTTTTAATAGTAGAAAAAAAATGTATGCTTAATTATATATAATACATTTTTATAGATGCAAATAAATTTTTTATTTTTCTGGACGATCTTTTACCTTATTATAGCTTGATTATTGCGAATGTTTATATACGTTAAGTGTGCTAATAACATAACATATGACGTTTGTGCATTAAAAAAAAGGCAAATATGCACATTAATTAAATACGTATGCATAATCTACATATACGAAGTATGATCAAAGAGTAAGGTGATGTTTTGAATTTCCCAGGATACCTACGGTCCATTTTCGTTTTTATTTTTTGCTTATGTTGGTATACTCTTCCCGAAGATATGTTCAAAGTTTCAACTATATAGCATTATTTGTTTCTTCGTGTTTTCGTTTTTAGCTGTCGAAAAAAATGATCACTTTTTGGTCACACATCGTATATATATATATATATATAAATGAATGTTTGTTTATATGTTTGTTACCTATACGAATGTATCATCTAATGATCTAAAATAAGAAATAAGAAAACTAGCGAGTATCCGAAGCAGAGTGAGATATTAAAGAGAATGTTGAGATACATATATCGATTAATGCGTTATGAAATTGTGAGATATTCAATTCGAGAATGATTGCAACTCATACTGGGTAATTGCTAATATTCAATATAATTATAATATTTATCAATAAATAATTTCCAATGATTCTGTTCTGTCTATTATGTTTACAATAACAACCAATTACAATTATATTTGATTTTTTATAAATTTAATTAAACTAGTTGATGTGACGTTTGTCTGTAATTATTTATTTATACGGAGAAAATGACCTCTCCATGTTACACGTGTTGCTTATCGGTACATATTCAAATTTATTTGCGTAACGTTGTGGCACATCCATCGGCTGGTTTTTCTACAAATTTGTCACAACGTCATAACACGTTTAACTTTTTTTAATTCCATAAATCATATATATTTTTTTATCTAATAATTATTTTGCTATTTAACGTTAAGTTGTCCTATGTATGTTTTAATTTGATACATTAACGAAAACATATATATATATATATTCTTTTTTTAAGAAAAAATAATACAATTATATACTATAAACTTAAAACTGAAAAAATATGATATATTTTTATATAAAATTAATATTATTCAATAATATATTTCAATACTAACATTATTTCAATATTCTACATTTATTAAAATATCGTACCAGAGTAATCCTTAATTATACCAGACTCCCATAGTTATACTGATTACGTTTTTCTAAATATTACTTTTATTTTTGTATAAATATATTTAGATGATAAAAAATTGCTATTACTCAAAATAACACAACATTGAAATTCATAATAATATTAACCTTTTGTATTCAAATGATAAGCTATAACTTATCATTGTCGGTGCCATTGCGACAATGACGACACCTAAAAGCAACTGTTTTGTTTCATTTCTTTTTTCTTTGTTTAAATTAAAATATTCTTCTATTTTGCATGATGTACAATTGTACAAATATTAACACTGCATGTATATAAAGTTTATCGTAAATATTATAATATATAAGATAATATTAATCATAAAAATCATATAAATTAAATATAAATATAATAACATATTAAATAATTTTATTATATTATAATTTTATATAATATATTAGGTTGTCAAGTATGAAATGAAGCAAAAAATGCACATAATTGAATTAAAATTTGTTCCATTTCATACTTGACAACCTAATATATATAAAATTATAATATACAATATATTTTATATTTAGCTTAAAAATGAGAGGTAATAATAGTTATGGAAAAAAACAAGAAAAAAAGAATTGAATTTTCGGTAAATTGAGATGAACTAGAATTTACGTTATCCAAAGATAGAGGAGAAGGGGGTACGATAACTGAACTTATTTGATGTTTAACTCACGATATGGAAAAGATAATTGTGTTATGGGAATTTTCATGATACGTGTAAAGATAAAAAAAGAGGTAGTGTTGTTTTGGCTTGAACAGACAGAAAGAAAGTTGAATGATTTAATTACTCATAAAATGTATTAGTATTTTTTGTTATCTTTAATGCATTAATTAATAACAATTAAAACTTGAAAAACGTTTCTCCAACTATGATCACAATTAACTTTATTTCTTTCTTGTAATGCTTATCCTATTTTCTGCATCAGCATTTTAAAACGTAAATAGATAGGGCATAACGCTTATCGAGCTTATCTATTCTTAGTTGAGATTACGAGATCGAGATATCGTTGCTGCATTTTGTCTTTTTTTTCTACTTCTATAACAACAAAACTTGTATAAAACAAAATTACTCCATATAATTATGTATATATATTAATTGTATATATTATAAAATATAAAATTTAGCAAAACATGTAGAAAATAAAAAGAAATATTTTTAAAATCTTCTAATGGACGAAACGAAATTTTGTCTATTAATATTTCTGCAAGTTTATTTATTTCTCGTACAAGGTATATGGATTTACATGAAATTACGTAATCTAATTATGAGGGAATAAATTGTCAACGAACTAGATGACTAGTAACTTTTCTACGATTCATAATGAATCAAAGATCGATTTTATATATGTAAATTAGCGAAAGACACACACGTGGGGTTTTCTATAATTTCAAAAACAACGTATTTTAAGCTAAAGTTAATTCCAAAAGGAACACAAATACTAAATTAAATTTGTGAAAGTTATATTAAAATAAATTTTAATATATTGATATTTATTTTTTGAACGTTTAAAGTGTACCAAATAATTCGCGTATACAACAAATATGTTATTCTTTAAGAATATATTTTCATTAATGATACTTTATCAACGATTTTAAATGATGGAATTTAAAGTTTGTGATTTTTCTCTAAAACGAAAGTATAAATTTGTTGTTGTCAAGTATTATAAACAAGACGGATATTCTGGAACGACTTTTGTACAGTGGAATGGTTCAAAAGTAACGAATCAGAATTGATTTACACATTGGTATACGTTTTGTTCGGAAACAATTCAGATGTGCGATTGAATTTCAAATGTTCGTATCTAATTGAAAATAATATATTTCAAAAAAAAAACTTGCATTTTCTTTCCACATGTCTAGCGTCTATTCTTCTATTCAACTAATCTCAATTGTCTTTATCAAATGCAAAAGTTGATTTCCTTCTATTATCGTCTGTTCGTCTAATATCTACTGTTTAGCGTTTTTTTGATTTGTCATTGATCTCTCACGAACCAATTGTGCATCGATCAACTGATCACTCACACGCGTAAGCTTGTATTATTCTTTTTCACATACACACACATATACTTAAATTTACATCCTCTCGTTTCAATATTTCCGTTTGTATTATAATCATATTATAATGAACTGAAGAATTAATAAATTCTAAAATGTTAATTTAACATGGAAAGAATTAATCTAATGGTCTGTGTTGAAAAGAATGAAGACACTCTTTATTCCTTCTTATTATTAAATGTTATATAAACTTTTTTCATTTACAAGACTTTTTTTATGCAACTTTTTTTTGCAATGGAAAAAAAAACTTGTGTTTTTTAATAAAAAATTTTACGCCGAGATTTCGTTGGAATTGCAACTCGTCTTTTTTTTTTTAGAAAACGTTCTCGCAAATGTTCTGTCATCGGTTTATTTCTCAATATTTCTTAACAAAAAAATTATACAATATCGTTCGATTGATGTTTCGTAAGATGCGAAACATTCGAATATATTTACTTAAATTATATCTTTGAAAATAATTCGTAAAGAATTAGAGTATTTATTCTCATCATTTATACCTTACCCTTCCTTTGAATGTATTTTTCGTTTCGTAATGATATACAGTTGAGTAAAATAAATGTAAAATGAGTTAGCAGAAATTTGTATAATTCGTTTTTTGCATAATACGATTAGATTTTATATTGGATAGTATTTCTTATATTGATTCACCTTTTATAATAACATATTTATTTATCCGTAATATATTATTATTGTTTTTTTCTACGTATGCATAAATGGTTGTTTTATAATTAACGTGACTTTTGAAATGAAACGTATAACAGACGTATAAAACATATCTTGTCTGAAAGTTTAATGTTACCTTTATTATTTTTTTCTCCATTTTATTTCTATTATCAGATGGATCAATTTGAATATACATTGAAAGAAATACAATCCAATGTCTTCGATTGAACTTGACTATTAAAATGTAATTTAAATATTACTCAGGGATTTTAAAACAAAACAAAAGGGAAAAAAGAAAAAAGAAAAGAAGAGAAACGAAATAATAAGCTTCATTAAGTTTCATGAATCTTAAGTAACGGTGAATTTAATAAAAGAAACAAAAAAGTGGGGACTTTTCCTTAATAGCAAGTTCTGCTTGGATGTTAGTTTAAATCGACCTTTACAGTACGCTATACAAGGAGTTATAGTTGTTCGAAACTACATGGGATTGTGGTGCGATTAAAAGAACACTGTCGGTTGTTTGATTTCTTTCGCGTAGTATTTGCGAGCAATCATAAAACAAATTCTATTAATTTATTGGTAAAGTCTATTTATCTTCTTCTACATAAAAAAGACATTTTTTTTCCAAATAAAATAATAATAATCTGTTCTCAAGTAGTTATATATATATATATTAAAATTTTTTTTAGTATGAGAATAAATTAATAGTCGATGTAATTATAGTTATACTTATTTAACATAACTCGTAAAAAAATGCAAAAAAAAAAAAAGAAGTTAAACATCTTATCAAAGTTCATCTATTTTATCGAATTAATTATTAATTGGATAATTTTAGCATGCAATTAATAACACGAGTGAGAGAGTGGACTGCGACGAAATTAAATCAAAAAGATTCAAATTCTAACCGAGAGAGTGTTCTTTTCTTTTTCTTTCTTTCTTTTTCTCGTTGTTTTTATTCTATTACACCTCGAATAAAAATTGATTACATTACAATTTATAAATTTATAAAACAGATATATAATATATGTTTATTATGTATTGGATCGTTAGGTAATTCGTTTATGCTTAACGAAAATGGAAGTAACGACGTCAAGTTCAACGAAAAATGAAAATGAACCGAGTGAAGAACTCAGTGAAGAATATCTACCAACGGAAGACAATTGTGAGAATCTTAAAGAGATTTTAAATAAGTCGTTTGAAATAGCGACAAAAAAATGTCTAAAAGAGAAGATCAAAAATTTACCAAGGGTTACAATCTATGGGAAAGAACTATTCATAGATTTAGAAAGCAACGATGAGTTTGTAAAAAAAGCTGAGATTGAACTTCGCGAAACACCGGAAATTGTTGCTGAAAGTTATAAAACTCTTCGAGAACTGGTGAAAGGTAATTAAAGTGTTTTTCTATTTACGTTTTTTTTTTTCTAAGGAGTCAACAAAATCTTCTCTTATATTAAACGTTATATAATTTATTGATTTTTAATCAGGAAATATTTTTTTTTATTTTTATTTAAATGATATAAAATTAAACAAGCTTGAGAATTCCAGAAAAACATTACAAGTTAATTATTTCATACTTGACAGCATAATATTTTCTTTTAAAAAATATATATCCTGTTAATTATGCTAGTGGATTAACGATAAATCGAGAAATTGAATATAAAATAATTTTATAAATTATCATATTAGAATGATTAGATTAATTATCGTTGAAAACGATTGATAAATGAGGAAAAAGTTTATTTGAATTAATGTAATTGTTAGATTATTTTAATTAATCAATAATAGTCATAAGAAAATCAATCGACAGTTTTAATCGAAGAAAGTAATCGGTAATGACGAAATCACATTAAGATCGATTGTTAATGATAAATAATAAAAGAGGTAAACAAAAGAATTCAATGAAATATGTTTCAACGAAAAAATGTGATTTTTGTGACTTTTATTTTTTAGAAGATAAATATCTATGTGTACCTGATCGAGAAGAATTCTACATTAAATTCTTACGACCGTGCAAATGGTATCCCAAAAGTGCTTTTCACTTGGTAAGTTCATTTTTTTTTCTTTTCATCTTCTCTCAAATTAAACGGGTTAACTACTTATTCTATTTTTTTTTTCTAAAAATTCTACTTTCACCGATTTCCATTCCTTATTACCATTCCTCCCCACCTCTAACCCTCCCCACCACCACCACCACCACCACCACCATAATCCCGATTTTTTGTCGTAGTTTGATTTTTTCTCTTGTTTTTCTTCTTTTTTTTTCAAATATAGATGCAAAGATGTTACCAGTTTCGTTTAAATTACCCATACGTATATGAGAACCTTTCGGTAAAAACTGTAATGAAAACAATTTGTTCTGAAATAATGTTCCCACTTCCGGTAAGATGCATTGACGGTAGCAGACTTTTTATTGTATACAGTGGATCGAAATGGAATCCAAAAGAATTCAGTGTCTATGATTTATTTAAATGTCTATTGATAATACTAGAAGGTGCACTCTTGGAATCAAAAACTCAAGTAAATTGCTAATATATTATATTATTTTATGTTTAAACTAAAACGATGTTTTTACCGATCGATCTTTAAGCATTTGTTTTGTTTTGTTTTTTCTCTAATTTGGTTTATTATATATTTCAGATTGCTGGAGCGCAAGTAATAATAGATGCTAATGGTTTAACATTGAGTCACGTGACTTATATTACGCCAAGATTTGCAGCAATGTTGGTAGGTTGGGTTCAAAAGTGCGTCCCATGTCGTCTGAAGTATGTACATATTGTCAATCAGCCTTTTATATTCAATATGGTTTATGCTGTGTTTAAACCATTCCTTACGGTAATTAAACAAAATAAAGAACAGATCGATCGATCAATTAAATATATATATATATTATTAAGTCCTAGAATAAGTTTTCGCCTTTTTTTTTTATCTGACGCAAGCTTGACGCAACCCTAATGGTTTTAACACTATTTCTACCACAATTTTGTGTATATCTATTTCGACCAAAAGGGGTCTTTTGAAACCTTTGTATTTGACTGTAAATTATTGCGAAAACTGTCAGGATTTCAAATTATCCACGATATTAATATATATATATTATATTTTATATATATTATATTATTATTAACCCTTTCCTTACGGGTGCGGACTATAGTCGACGTTCTTGCAATGATCTGTGTAACGTGTGTTGTTTAAAACATCCTAATGAATATTTATACAATATACTCATTTTCATATTTTTCATATAATACGATGAAACAGCTATTATGTAGAAGACTACCAACATGCAAAGTTCACATTTCGCGGCGTGGTTCCCCGTTCAGTGGCGTCACTCCAGTGGAGTAGACTGCCGTAAGGAAAGGATTAATTTTATTATTATTATTATTATTATATATTATATATTATATATGTATTTATAGGAAAAATTGCGCAGAAGGATTGTATTTCATGGAAAAAATAGAGAAAAGTTAGTAAGTATGATAGGTGAGAAAGCGTTGCCCAAAGAATATGGTGGTTCGGAATTAGTTTATAATCCCATAGGTGATAATTTGCTGCAGTTCTTCACTCCTTGGAAAGAAGAATTAGAAGGTAATTCATTTATTTTATTTTTGTATCGATTTTTTATATAAATCTAAATAGATTTTTTAATTATTTAAAAATAATTGTGCAATTAAAGAACGTGTATTTTTATTCTTAATTAAACCATATATATATGATGGTTTAAGTTAGACTTTAAATATAATAATTACTCTATTTTATAATAACGACTTGATTGTGAATGAAATTAATTTGTTTTGTTATAGTATTTTTAAAATGCGGATACTATAAGAAGAATAATGAGAAGAATCATTAATGAATGCAGAATTGTTAAGGTATCAGTTCAATTAATGATCATACCGATCATTTATTTCATCACCGTCATCATCATCACCATGTTATTATTATTATTATTACATAGTTTAAATAATTTTTTGACATATAATGTCGATAAAAAATGATCTTACACGTATTTTTAAGAAATATCCTTTTTTATATTGTAAAACAATTTCTCAAATTGTTATTTTTTTTCTTTTTTCTATTTTTCTTTTTTCAGTGATGATAATTTGTCAATTAAAGGAAAATTGATTCTATCGTTTAATTCAATTTTTATATATTCTCGTTTGATCTAAACATTTTTATATACAACGATTTATTCGAACAATGTACAACAACGATGCTTAACACGATACAAAAAAAAAAAGTCACTTATTTTTATATAATTTAAACGATAAACGATTTATCGTTTTATCTAAAACTTCCATTAATCGTTACTATTAACTATAGAATGTATTATGAGAGAAAATATTTTCTATATAAAAAAAACCTAAAGTATTCTAATGAATAGTAGATGTCTAAAAAAAAGATAAAGTAAGTATATAAAATATATCCGATCGGTGGATAAATAAAAGTGTCAAATTTTTGTGCCACAATTCGACGAGGAATGATCTGATATTTTTTTCTCCACCAAAACGTAATATTAAGTTGTCAAGTATGACATGGAGCGAAAAATTCACATAATTGAATTAAAATTTGTTCCATTTCATACTTGCCAACTTAATATATAGAAAGAATAATAAAAAAAAATTTTATTAAAGTTACAAATAATACAGGTATCAATTGTTTTTTTCGTTGAGATTGATTTTGGTGAAAATCATGATTACTACCTATTTTACGATAGCCATTGTTGTTGATAGCAAGGTATGATCCCCATAACAATGACTTCTAGTTCGAGTACCTTTTTCTTATTTTTNAAATCGGTTTCGGCTAAATAATAATAAAAAAGAGACAAAGAAATGGATTAAAATCACATTTTTTTCATTTTCTCGTCCTATATTTGGTCGTCCTATAAGTTTCTTCATTATTTTTCAGTATAAAATATTACTTTGTTTTTGTATTTTATATTATTTTACTTGACAATATACCTATTCCTATTATACCTTTCTCATAATACTATGGAATTTAATATCAATAAAATAATATAAAATATTAAATATTAATAATAAAAAGTTAATTAAGAAATAGGAAGAAACTTATGGGACAATCTAATATAATAAAAAAAGAAATCTATTATTTTTACGTTTATTTTCAAGCTTAAAGTAATGGATTTCTTTTTCTCCCAAACTAATATGATATATATATAAATAAAATTATATTATTTATTAAATAATATATTATTAATAAATATAATACCTTTCAATAATTCTTTTAATCTTTCCATGGATTCCTTTTGAAGTTCCGACGTTTCTCTAAGTTCTTTTCTAGCAACTTCTTGCAATTCGGAACTAGGTGGTCCTAATTCGAATTCTAAAGTAAATTCGCCCAGTTTAAGGGACGGCAATTGTTTCACAGTCGTAAGCATCGCGTCTAAAAACATAATTCGATGTCTTATAGAAAAATATATATTTTCTTTTTATCGTAAGATTATTTTACTTAATACATGATATTATTATTTATTTATTTATTTTATGGGATAAACCAATTAGTACAAAAAAGAAAATACAATTATTTGAGATTCAGATTTGATATAAAAATAAAAATCGTACCATACTTTGAAGAATATATTTCTTACAATAGAAATTGATTGTTAGAAGATATCAAAATGATTACAATAATGATTAACACGTGAAAACATTCTATTGAAAGGGATGTAGAACCCATATAAGGTATGAAGTTCAATATATAATAATTCATTACATCTTAAGTTTTTAAATGGTACATTAATAGATAAGAAATTGATAATATCAGGACAATTAATAAAACCTTTAACAATTTTGCAATACAAGAAGGATAAAAAGTTTCTTAGTTTTTTATTCGAGTCATATAAAAGCCTAACTAACGTTATGATAATACAAAATTTATAAGAACGGATGAAGTAGAGAGAAAGAGAGAGAACGAGAGAGAGAGAGGAAGAAGGAGTCTGATTACATTATCAGGAAATTTTCCTCTGATGTATATGCTTCCTAGGATAACGAAATAGTGGGGATGACGAGGATGTACTTAGATAATGCAAATCATCATCGATTCTTATATATTTATATCCTGAATAACAAATTCTTCTATGTCGTGTTGAGAATATTTGTCATACTTAACGATAATAATACGAATAATCATCGGTGTGAGGAAAAATGGAAAATTTATTTCAATAACATGTGTATGCAAAATTTTATAACAGTCGTTGATAATATTAAGTTGTCAAATATGAAATGGAGCCAAAAAATGCACATAATTGAATTGAAATTTGATTCATTTTATACTTAACAATCTAATATATTTATATATATAAAAAGATAAACTTACTTCGCGCAGAAAACAATCAAATATGAATATAAATAAAGTATATAAGCGAAGATAAATGAAGTATGGAAGCGAAGATAAATGAAGTATGGAAGCGAAGAAAAACATAATAAGTGAGATTAATATGCAATAAGAATAATAAAAGAAGAAAAGAAATGAATGATAAGTGTAGTATTGAAAAATCAAGGTTGCTTGATTTAATATGACTAATAATTATACAGTAATCAAACTACGATGTTTCTGTCTCTATTTCTCTTCTCTCTCTCTCTCTCTTTCTGCGTCATTGCTATAAAAAAAAAAAAAAATAAAGAAGAAAGAATACCCAGCAAAACTTTAATAGCTGATACAAAAAAACTCTTCTAACAGTCAGTTAGATTAATGTTGAACAGAGAAAATTACAATATTGAAGGATAAATATATTTTAATATTAGCATAACAGTATTTTCTTTGTACGATTAAAAACCAATGACGAACTTCATCTTACATCTTCTTTTTTATATTACTTTTTTCATTCTGCCGACGACAAATATGAAAAATTTAAATAAATGAAAGAGACAAGGTGTAAGTTTATATGTGGGAACAAAAAAACAAAGTACGTATATACATATGTAATACATACACGTCATCGTAAATAAATATTTAACTGATGGATATATATGGTCCCGCTCCTATATATATCACTTTCGCTAGCCAGATAAAAAAATAACATTTCGAATTGAGTTAAATAATTTTTTATCGATTACTAAAATTGATATTTTTCAAATAACGCCTTTGTGTTTCTTTAATAGTTCATAGCCCGTATAAAGATACAAATTTAATGACCAAGTAGTCGTAAAAATGAATTCAAAATCGAAATAGATGTTGTATAGAATACCTTCTGTATATATATTTATGTAAAAAAGTATGCCAAGTAAAAAATTAACTTGAATTTCTTGTTCTGTTTTAATTAAATATCAAACCATTCATCCGTGATCAAAAGATAGCTGTCTTGTAATTTTTCAAAATTCCATATAAATGGATAAAAATGTAAATTATTCAATTTGTTTTAAAAATAAAATATATAAAATATTTCTTTTCGTTATTCTCCAATTGGTTAAAATTTCATTCTACATTAATAACGTATAACATATGTGTTTATGCGTGTGTGTGTTTTTGTGTTTTAGTTTTTATAACTGTTATTTGATCACTCGCGTTTAAGTATACGGCATACGTGGAAATATCTGGTAGGTTTAGTATTAAGAAAAAGAAAGTAATCACGAGAGAAACTTTAACAGAACTGCTTACGTATTATACTTTCTTTTTAACGATCTTTATATAAATCTTACATTCATAAATCCAAAGTAAAGTGTTCGTTATCTTAAATTAGAACAATGATTTCACTTGACGTTATAAAACATTATCGTAAAAGAGGTAAGAATTAAAAATGAAAATTAAAATGATACCTCGGAATAGATATAAAAAATTTTGAAACAAACACATAGATCATTCTATAATTTAATTCGAGGTTAACATCTTCATTAAATATTTTTGGGAGAGCCTGATCTTTCCTTTCTAATGTAACACCAAGCATGGCTCATGAAAGTATGCGAGGCACTGCGTGAATTGCATGAAAATGTACACCTAAGTGGTGAAAGGAATGTCGGTCAGGAGGACTTTATACTTGTGTGCAACTTTTAACGGATATATAAACATGTATATTCTATCTATGTATATATCTACTACCATTTATACAATATAAAAACTTGTATATCAGAAAATAAGTATTATAAAATTGCGATTTCTTCTTCAACGCTTTCCAATATGATCTTCTTTTTACTATCCAACCAATATTGCAAACAACGAATAAGTAAACTTCCTCTCTTTCAAATCACAAAATTAATTCACTTCGAAACGATTTAATTTCGTCCTTGGAGGGAGGGAGGGGAGGGTGGGTGAATACAGTTGGTATGAATCGGTTTTTATAATAACGATAATAATTCACGATAATATGTAGAATCCAAAAACAAAACAAAAGAAAAATATAACGTTTATATTGTAAAGAAAATATAAATGGTGTATATAAATAAAATATAATAGGTGGAACGAGTTTAGTATAATTTTTGCTTAAGCGAGTAACTTACATTCCGATAGTAGAGAGGTCGAGAGAAAACTGACGGATATCGTCCTCGTGGAATTCTCACGTGGCAAATAACGGACATAGCTTGTATCAGTGTGCACAAACATTATCACGAATAGTATAGTAAGAAGAGGTGGAATATAAGCGACGACAACACGCTATCAAATTCGCGTTTTATTAACGAGTTTACGTTATTAATATTAAATGATTAATATTTGTATTTAATTGTTACTCAACATAATTAAATTTATATTTTTATAACTATGTGATTTATTTAATGTCATTGCATTGAGAAACAATTATTTTCTAATAACGAGAATAGTATTTTTTGTATCTTTTTTTTGTTTCAAAATAATTACAAATAATTAATGACCCAAATAAAGAAAAAGAGAAAGTCTAGTTTTTATTTATCAAAAGTAAATCGAGATTCTTATCGTTTTAATTGTCATAGAAAAAATAAATGTTAGAATAATTTAAAATTTTCACTATTCACTCTGTATAAAGTCAAAGTTATATATTTAATTATATTATAATTAAATATGTTCTATCGCGTTGTTTATTTGATTAAAATATTAATTATATTTACTTACTTCTTTCTACCACAGCCATATTGTTAAATAAAAACACTCGACTATATTATAATGTAAAAAAGAAATGTTCTATTTACTGGATAAAGTTATGATAAAAAAGATTGTAGAAAAAATTATAGAAACAAAAAAATAAAGAACTGAAGAAACACTTATGCTAATAAAACCGACGAGAACAGTTAACGTCCTCGTTCTACCAAAAAGTTCACGAAAATGAAGAGGATACTGGTTAGCAGTCCCACTCTTATATGCACGAAGGTACCCGAACATGTCCGATTCTTTTCCGACCGAACCTGTCTAATCGGATATACAACGAAAGTTGTATTTAATCGTAATGTTGTGACGTTAACCAACAGATGTATGTGTCTGTATGTGTGCATATGTGTGTGTGTGTGTACGTATATATGTGTATTTATAATAATTAAATAAAACAAAATATTTTTTTTATATGCAACCTTTTCAACATTCTTAATTTTTTTTACTAATTACTCAACCAAAAACAAAAAATAAAATTCATTTAGATAAAAAAATAAAGCATCTATCCAAGTATAAATTATACAATAAATTAACATAGTAATGTATCTGTATATTTATTACAATGAAAGTAGGAACATTAAATATTTATATTGCGCGAATTCGATTGAAATTATACAATTTGAGGTCATACGATTTTAAAACATTATGATATGCATATTATCGTTGTGATATATGAAATATTTTCAATTATTACTCCTTCGATAGTTTGTTGTAAATTCAACGTTATAGAATATATTTATTTGCGAATACATTCCATTTCAAAAGTAAGAACAATAATACGTGTTTAATTTGGTTTGAACGACTTTACAAGTATGATCATTTCTAATTTACAAAACTTATATGTGGATCTAACGATAATAATAATAATAATAATAATAAAAATAATAATAAAGATGATATATCAATCTACAAAAGTTTTCCTCACAATAACTTCAATGTCTTTTTTTTTCTCGAAATATAAAAAAAAAAACCTATTTAAATATCAAATTAGTACGATACTTAATTTAAATTTTGCAATGTAATTTTCCCATAATATAACACTTTCAACACACTCACCAGTTTCTTAATATTATTTTATTCAATACGCTAAATAAGCTAATTGTTAATATATAAAATGGAATAATATATCGTATAATATAATATTGACGATATGGTAGAATAGTAAATATCACGTACTAATAAAGAAATGAAGAAAAACTTCCTTCTGCTCATTTATATAAGCCGAGATCAATCATTATTCTCTTAATTTTGAACTCTGATCTATCTATTTCTTCATTCAAGACTCGAGCAATCAAACGTAATATAATTTTTTATTTAATTTTTCCGGTTATATATATGTAAATAAGAAAAGTAAACATACAAGGGTGCATTTAATATACGCCCATTTTGTTTATTAAAAATGTTCCGACGTTGGATTAATTGTTCGTAGAAAAGATTTCTTTTTTTTTTTTTTAATTTTCAATTTCAATTGAAATTCATTAAACAGTTAACATAAGAAGAAAAAATATCTTCTTTTTCTATTTTAATTTTTTTTTATTGATTTAGTTATGTAAACAAAAGTATAAAGACCAAGGTTATTTCAACGGGATAAAAAGAATTCATTTTAACATAGTAGTTGACATTCTTCGAATGAATTCGAATTTGCTTTGAATAATCTTATGAGTCATAATTAATTTTCAAGAAAAACCGCTCGATAAGTCACGATTTACATTTAATGTATTTAAAAATAAAGAATTATAAAAGTGATGAAAAAGCTTACGGATGATGGTAGCAATAATAACGCAAACGAAACAATGAAATCCATTTGTGTGTTTTGTAAGCGGCATTTAAACTAGGTACTTTAACTTCATACTAGTTTGGTAACTATTATTGTATCTACGTGGGTATATTTTTGATGTATCAACAACACCTAAATTTCATATCGTTTTTTTTATTGACTAAATTTTTGTTCAAATAAATAAAGAGAGAGTATACGTTTATGAAATGAAATATTAACATAGCAAAAGATTAATATAATTCTATTCTACGTGTCGGAGACGTTAAGAATATTAATTTTCTTTAAAGTTTCCTTTCTTCCAAGAACTGGTTCTTTTTTCTTTGTGAAATGAATAAAATGTGTATTCATAAAAGACTACGTGTTCAATATATTATATATATGTAATAAAATAAAAAAGTAATGTTGAAAAAGAAAATCAGTATCAATAGATTTTTTTATTTAAATTTTGTAATAGAAATAGAAACATATGTAGAACGTTTATAGAATTTATCTCCACGTTGATAGTATGAGTAAATATCATTTAAAAAAAAGTCCAAAAGTCCAAAAAAAAAAAAATAAGAAGAAGAGAGAAACGATGAAAGAACACTTTCTAAGCCAATATTAATTTTTTGTTGCTGCCTGAAATGCATAATTAGCAGGAAGACTGCATTTAGCGATTGAAATTATTGAGTTGTATCAATATTGTATAATTATATATTTATAATTTGTTAATTTCAAGTAAGATTCATTTTTCGTTAATTATACATATGTCAACATTGAAATGAGATATGGAAACAAAACCTCGTGGATTAAAAATCATCGTATATTTATTCACGCATTATAGATTAACTTCATTTTAATTAACGTAAATTTGTAAGAATAATTGACGCTTAATCAAAGCTGTTAATATATTTTATAGAGATAAAAATTAATTATAGAAAATAATTCACACATCGTGCGATCTGAGATGAATAATTATAAATTATGACGTGAAAACTATAAGTGTTTGTAACAAATTTTATACACAAAATATTATAGTATTTTATTTTTTGCTATTTTATACTGAATTATATATAATTTATTATATAGAGTCATCGAATAGAATTTATAGTAGATAAAACAGTAAAATAATATTAAATAAACAATATGAATGCATTCAACAAGAAACATTAAAGACGTCCTATAATACACGTCAACTTAAACATTACACGTGGTCAGAATAAACATAGCTCATTTTGACAGATTGAAAATAATTATTTTTTATAGAGATAAAAATGTATTATAGATAAAAAAAAACAATTTAGATAGTATTGTCTGAGATAAATAATTATAAATTGTCTTTTTGTATTAATCTCTGTAATAAATTTAACATACGTAAAATATTTGTCTATTTTATTTAGTATTTTACTGAATTATATATGATTGAATTATTTATATTGAATATATTAAACTTACTAAGAAACATTAGAGACTATCTATAATATACGTCAATTTAAAAATTCTACGTGATCAGAATAAATATAGCCCATTTTGATAGAAACCATGGTGCAAGACTGGACAATTCCATTAATGTTTTTCTTTGGTAAGAAAGTAAAAGTTGTTTTTCCTGTATTACATTTACAATTTGTCGTTAGTACCTTAGTGTCATATACAAACACGATCTCAACCATTCCTTCTCTTTCCAAATAATTTTTTTTCTTCCCTCCTTATCACGTTCACTTACTTATTATTCATTCATTCATCTATGTATACAGTCTTTATATACGGTAATAGTGTCATGTTTATTTAAAAACCAGTCATACTTCCGAGTTGATATCAATCGTTGATACACAATATTGTTGAACAATTTCTCTTCCAATAAATTGATGATTTATAATTTTTTTTTTTCTATTTGTTCTTTTCATGGAACATCAGTGAGATTTCACTTAAAACTGCGACAACATTTTACGAATTTTTTTGATTTATTTCAATTATTTATATATCTTCCTTTTTTTTTGTATTTTTAAAAAAACAAAAGAAAGAAAGAGAAGAAAAGAAATTTTATTCATTAGTTAGGACTCAGAAGTTATAGACAAACAAGGATAAAAATCTTCTCGTTTCATGAAGCAAACGTGATCACCTTGAACTCATCGTTTTATCGTTTATATCTTTTTAGAAGAATTTCGTTTTGTTTGAGTATTTTTTTTTTTTTTTTCATTTCTTCTTCTTTTCGAATAATCGTAAAGTAAAATAAAAGGTAAAAAAAGGCTACGTCAGAATCCAAAGACTCGATTTTAATGATCAATTAAACGATAACTACTTCCAACTGGTGTTTTTAATCCGTGCTAATCTTTTTTTTATTTTATTACTTCTTACCAACGAGAGAAGAAAAAAAAAAGGTGTCTTCTTCTCTATTCTTCATGTTTTTTCTTCTTCTTATATTGGTAAATATTATTACATACTTGTAAGAAACAATTAAAAAGTTTCTTCTATCGTATAACTTACAACATTGGATTATATTGGATTAAAATCGATCAGACTTTCCATTTACTCGGCGTATTTGAAGTTTCGTGAGAAGGCCTATAAGAGCAATCATCCTATAGTATGCGACATGTTTAGAAAGTAATCTATTCGAAAAGGAAAGCTCACATGTTATATTGGCAACATAGCAACACCATGAAACCTAACCGCATTCAGTGATAACGAATGAAGATTTACTTTTAACGTTACTAGTCATAATATGTATTTATTTTCAACTATCTCTTATCTTATTATTTTCTCCCACTACTTTAATAATTATCTTTTATTTTTGTATCGTTATATATTTTAATGATTTAGAAAGTTAATTTATTGATGCTTCTAATTTGTATTCATTGATAATTATTATTGATTATTCTAATTTTTATTTATTCATAATTATTATTGATTATTCTAATTTTTATTTATTCATAATTATTATCAATTATTCTCATTTTTATTTATCGATAATTATTATTGATTATTCTTATTATTATTTATCGATGATTATTATTAATGTTTCTAATTTTTTAAAGAAAAAAAAACAAGTGAAATAGACCAGACAAAATTGTCTAGATTCTTTTTTATTTGGGTTTGTTAGTGAACTCTCGAACTTAGAGTTGGGTGAGGCAATTGTTTCTAAGAGACCCCGCATGCGGTCTTACAGCTTTCTCGCGTGCGGAATTGCAAATGCGGAAGAAGAAGAAAAAGGTTTGTTGAAAGTGTTTGGTTGGTTCAGGTACTATGTGATATCAGGGATTTATCGACAGTATTCAAAAGATCGTTGCTTCGCGAGGTACAACTAATTTTTGTTACTTTTCTTCAATCCAGAGAATAATAATATTTTCTCTTCTTGCGAGATTACTATGAGCCACGGTGAGTTTTATTTAAAAATTCGATTTATATTGGTAAACCGGAAATTAAAATACAAAATTCAGATAAAATAAAAAAGAAACCATCATTTCGACGAGTATATTAAACACGAGAACAAATATTTTATTGTCAGGATCGATCCATCACTTTGTGTTAATTAAATATTATTAAACTAAAATATTTTATTATTATTATTATTATTATTAATATTATTAATATTATTAAATAATTAATTTATATCACCTTGTGTTAATTAAATATTATTAAACTGAAATATTTTATTCTTATTCTTATTCTTATTATTCTTATTATTATTAAATAATTAATTTTAAAAAAACAAGTATTTCATAAATATTATCTCTAACGTATGTAATTGAGTTATTGAATTTTTATAAAACGAAGTCAAGATTAAAAAAAAAGATTCCACTGGAATATTATTCTGTTATAAATCATTATCAAACTAGTTCTTCTCAATATATTATATACGCAAATAATAAATATATTAAATATTTATGTATATAGCTTATGTTTATTTTTTACTATCACCTATATTCGATTTCAACCCAAAGACTTTTGACGCTTGCTATAAATCTTCGAACACCGGTTTTAACAAAAATATCTTCAGATCGAGAGGTAGTGATTTTATTTTTCTTCTTCTTTTTTTTTTTTCTTTCTTTTGGAGAAATTTTATTTACGCTAAAAAAATTTACAACTTCAATAAATAATATATTCTAAAATTTTTATACAGTATTCTACTCTCATTTATAATCATTATTCTAATTTCATTCTACGACTATACATTCGACGAATCTACCATTAAAATTTCAAAGCAATCAATCGAAACATTTTTGAGATATCGCGGAGACAAGTTATTAAAACACTGTTTTGAACCAATAAATTCTAAACATATTGAGAAATCTATGATTGCGAAAAAAATATTTGATTTTTTTGCCTATCACATGGGATGATTTTCTTAATATCAAATATACAACAAATGTATATACATATTTGTCATAAGCAAGGTTATCCATAAATCTCACAATCTAAAGATAAACATGCTAATAAAAAAAACACGATATAATATACATAGTACATTTAGATATATAATTATGCAAAATGAAGAAGCAAAACAAAAGAGAATAATGCATTTGTCTGCTACGATTGATTGATTATTAATCGTCGTACACAAGCATTGATATGACAGATATGAGTATGACAAGACAACAATTTTTTTTTTATCATTTGCGTAATGAATAAATTACAAATCATGAAAGCTAAAACTAAACATACATCTTATGAGACAATGAAAAAATATGACGATTTTCTCTGCTCTTTTTATTTCATCGTCGTTTTAAAAGAATCGAAGATACGAGAGAGTCCATAGTGCATTTTACTGCGGATGCAATAACAGAAGAAAAAAAACAGAAGAGATAGAGATAGAAATATAGTTGTTTAATATTATCTATCTACATGAATCATGCATTAAAAGAGTGTTAACTTTTTTGTCTCTGTTTGTTCCTTTCTCTCTCTCTCTCTTTCTTTCTTACTTTTTCTTTCTTTGTCTTGAATTTTTTCTTCTTTTCGTCTTATTAGCATTATTCATTATGTTTTTTTTTATATTCTCGTTCCAAAGTTAAGTATTATACAGACACGTCGAAAGAAAAATAATTCCTAACGATGAGAAATAAGTTTTTATCGAACGTCGAGCAATAATCATGTTGCCATAGATCACAAATACCTGAAACGACGAACGATCACATTTTGCACTATTTTATAAAACTATTACATTTTCATTTTCGTAATATATGTATATATATATAAAATAAATGTACATATATATATTTCATACGCAAGGTTACCCATAATATATATTTATTATATCTCACTGTAATAAATTGCATTCTATTTTACATTCCTACATATTTAGAACGATTTAGTTTTAATAACAAACGTCATTTTCTCGAGATATGAAAATCATTTTCATTCGTATAACGTATCATTTTAAATTGTAATTAAATTCAATAAAAGAAATAGTACTCTTTCTTATCTGATTACAACGTGATGTACAAAAACAAGAAGAAGAAGAAGTAGAAGTAGAAGTAGAAGTAGAAGTAGAAGACGTATATAACCGGAAGATGCAATTTTTTCAAATGACCCACAAACGGAACGAGGGAATATAATTTCGTGACTTCACGAATGAATCTTGCATATATCATTAACGATAATAACATAGTGAATGATAAAGAGAGAGAGAGAGAGAGTGAGAGTGAGAAAGAAAGAGACAAAGAGGGGGAGAAGAAAAACGAGAAATAAAAAGAATTAAAATGTTATCTCGAAATTAAACACATTCATTCGTGCGTCTGATGCAATTAGAAAATTTATAATAAAATACTATTTAAGGTAATCTAAACTCTGGCTTTCGAAAAATAAATGTTGAAGAACATTACAGGATGTATTTATTTTTATTTTTTTTTAATTTTTTTTTAAGACAATCGAAGAAGCATGTCGGTTATATTCTGCAAGTATTACCGCACACTTTACCCACTATTACAGTTGTTAGTGAAAGCACAAACCCGTAGTAGATGCAACAGGATGACCCTGACCACATTTCGCAAGAGACACGCATAACCGCTAGTACCTCTCCGCCCTGCCCCCATCCTCTCTTTATCACCCTCCTTCCCTTCCACCCTCTCACCTTCCCTCTCCCTTTCTCTGGCTGTTCGTATTTTCCGAACTTTCGACGACGTGCAGTAAGTGCATGAAGGAAATAGTTAATTTCATCGGTAATACGTCCTTGGGATCGTTGAATTTTATTTTGTATAAAAGAAAAGAAAAGTAAATAAATTAAAAGTCATTAAGACTTTATATTGAATGTAGTTTGATTCGTAAGTTTAAATGTAGATTATGTAACGAATATGATAATAGGGCGGCAGTGTGAAGTTAGCTTTAAAGTTTGCAAATGCATTCATACATATGTCGACATAAGAGTAAAAGAGAAGGAGGAGGGTTTAGTTGGATATCGTGCGAGAACGATATAGTCGAAGTTAATCGTGAAACGTTAAGTATTATATCGACTGTGAATGTGTCAGCGTCAGCACGCGCGGGTGTGCACTTTTGTGTATTTATAATAAAAAAAAAAAAATAGGAAAAAGGATATATAACAGATAACGTCGTTCAAAGTTTTAACAAATATTGAATGTTACTAAGAAGAATAAGAAGTAGAAGAATAAATAAAAATTGAGAATAGGAAAGAGGAAGAAGAAGAAGAAGAAGAAGAAGAAAAATGAACTCTATTAAAGACAAAACAACAATTTCTGTACAGGATATATCTAAGAAAAATCACAAGGAAGATATTGAAAATGATGTCTACCATTTATGCGATGATCGTTTGAACGAATTAGACGATAGGAATATCGAAGAACGATTATTATCGGTTAGTGTTAATGACAGAGAAAAAGAAGAAGAAGAAGAAGAAGAAGATTTGAAGGGTGCCAAGATGCCAGAACTCAAACACGAGCAGCTAATCGTGCCTAACGATGAGATCGTTGATCTCGATTTAGATGAACCACCCCCAGAAGTTATGGAATATGCTAGAAGAGAGCTCGGTGAGACTGACGAGGTCAAATGTCAGACATTGCAAGAATTACGGGATATGATTTATGGTAAATAAATATTTTATTTTGAATCACAAAAAGAATATTATTAGATAGATTGTATAAAAGGTATTACCATTATTTTACAATTGAAATAAACGTTAAAATAATGGATTTCTTACGTTTTCGTTTAAACGTAGAATATTTGAAAAAAATCAAAAAAAGGAAAAATCTATTTATTTTATTTTTAAATAGATATTTTTCAATAGATAAATAATTATTACTTTATCTTGAGATTTTGTAAATAAGGAAAATTTGTATTATCTTAGCGTAATTGATAAATTAATATTACATTTTCTTGCGGTTTGTATATATGTATATATAAAAGTATATTTTTATTTCGAGAATCATTACGATTCAAGTATCATTTGAATAAAGTTAACGAGCAAAACACGTTTGACCTTGGTTTAGCTGATAATTAATGATTTGACAATTTCACGATGTTAAAAAAAGAAAAAAATATTAAGCGAATAAATGAAACTATTAAAAGTATATCTCGTTATAAACGGTTCAATCGATCAATAACAATATCAATTTGTGATATTGGCAATTATTATCATCTTCGATCGTTCAATTAAAAAAGAAAAGAAAAAAAGAAGAAAATATTTTAACGAATAAATCGTCTTTCGATAGCTTCAATTGGAGTAAAGATTTTTTCGAACATTTGCAAAAGAGAAAATGCAAGTTTACAAGAACAAAAACATTTTTAAAATTCACTTTTTAAATTCATTTTTAAAAGAATAATAATAATTATTATTATTATTAAAGATCATTATTCTCATTTCAATGAGTATTCGTAGCAGGTAAATTCTAAGATATATTTTTTTGTATTATTATTATTATTATCATTTCATTGTTAAACTAATAATAATTATTTTTGAATATTTCATTAGAAAGAGGTGAATGCATACCGCAGAGAATGGACGATGACTATCTGATAAGATTTCTACGTGCGAGAAATTTCAACGTTAATAGTGCTCATAGATTGGTGAGTCATTTAAATATTATTAACATCTGTTTGGTATAAAATCAACGATTTTTTGTTCAATGACGAAATAACCTATGAAAGTAATTACGTAAATAATAATTAACAATTCAAATTCCTTCTTGTAACTCTGCAAATAAAATCATGAATAAAATCTTGAAACAAATTTCAATTGAATTTTTACATATCCTACAGTCAAATTTGTTTTTGTTGCTGTAGATTAAGACTGCATGAAAGAAACCGTGCGAAAAAAAAAATACGAACACCTAAATGCAACACACACCTTACAGTGTAAATATGTACACCAAAAGAAAAAATTACAACGGCACCAATACAATTAGAATTCATATACCGCATTAAAAAAAAAAAATTGTATAAAACAGATCGTACAAAAATAAAATCGGGAACCGTGGAAAAACAGGTTTGACTGTATTTGAAAGGTTACTCAATGGTATTCTTTTTATCTGTTTTTTTTTTCTTTTTCTTACAACGAGTTTTCCAGACTAAATGAGGGAAAAGGAAACATTCACTAGTGATTAAAGTTGAGCAACGATGCCAAGGCAAACTTATTGACAGCAAAGATCAATGGCCTAAAGTTAAATGTTTTTATGTCATTGCAACACAAAAAAAGAAAAAAAATAACAATTTTAATATTAACCAAGAATGACATTTTACATTGAAATTTATACGGAATCTATATTTTCACGTTATTCCATGTTTATATAATTTCACAAAAAATACTAGTTACGTGCTAATCGATAAAAAACAAAATATGCATATTAATATTAGTTAAGTGATGACGGATATGATGTTTATGCAAAAACTCTTACAATAATATTTATTTATTCTTCTATTTATGGAATAAACCTATTTATATGAGATAAACTAAACGAGATTAGGACCAAAAAAAAATTGGAACACGCGATTAAGATGATGTCTTACGAAAGATACTGGTTGACCAAATATATCAATAAACTTATGATAAGAATTGACATGTACAAACATTCTGTTTAAACAGATGTACCAACCATATAAGATTTGATGTAGTTGGTATGTGCAGTAATTCATGCTTCGGAAAACTTTTAGATGGAACATTGACAGAGAGAGAAAGAGAGAGAGAGAGAAGATTGTTGTTATCTGGAGAGTTGATAAGAACTTTGACAATAACACAAATGTTATATCAGATATCACCCTTTTTCTTACTCTAAAAGTGAAAATATTCATATACTCAAAAGAATATTCTTATAATTATTAACACATTCGCAGCTGACAAATTTGTTGTTTCTAATACTGAGAGTACTGGAAAAAATAATGAAATTCTAAAACTGGTTGCCGTAAACTTGTATCGTTAAAGGAAGGATAAAAATGATTGAAATTTGTTTTGAAATAGATATCAATATTGCAATAATGTGTTGTTTAAACTAAAAAGATTTTGATAATTTGTATATTTGCTTTATAGTAAACATTGAATTTAAAATGACATGATTTCACGTCAGCGGTCGCGAATGTGTTAGCAATTGAAAGACATTGGGTTTATCACTATGTTTGATAGCGAGTTGTAAACATTTTTATATCAAATTTTGTTCAATGTCGTAACTATGAGTGCTGGTATTACACTCTACTGAATTTATTGGTAATATAAAATTTGTAATGTATTATTTTAAGCATCATCTGGTAGTCTGTTATAATCAATTAGGTTATTTCGTTGATTAACGCGATTTCTTTTTAAATAACAAACTCTAATATCCGTATAATCCTTTTTTTTATAGATAGTGAATTATTACAACTTCAAGGAAGAACATCCAGAGATACATCAGGATGTTTCTCCCACGGAAATGTGCCATATTGGTGACGACTATGTAATAAGCGTGCCAGCTAACAGAACTGAATGCGGTAGAAGGATGTTGATTTATCGTATGGGTAATTGGGACCCTCGAAAGTACTCTGTCGAGGAGATTTTCAAGGCCACCGTTATTATACTCGAGCTGGGGATTCTCGAGCCAAGAGCACAGATTTTAGGTGGGATAGTAGTTTTCGATCTCAAGGGTATCACTATGTCCCACGTTTGGACAGTAACACCCCAGGTTTGACATTTATTTCATCCTATTAATTTATATTTTTGTTTTTGTTTTTTATTCCACTATTAACACTTTGACTGGTACGCCTAAATCACACGTTTCGCTCAGAATGATACGATAGTATTTTACGATGCAAGGATTTACATAGAAATTGATCTTTTATTTATTAGTGTTTCAATAAAAATTTTTCATTGTTCAATGGTGCACTTTTTATTTCGAAGTATATTCTAATTAACGATAATATTTTAAATACGCCAATTGTAAATTTTCATTCAACTTTTTACAATTGAAGTAGTTCAAATGTTTCGGTTACCAATGACCACTATGGTGTCACAGGAGAAACCGTGACCAACGTGGCAGTCAAAGTGTTAAAAAGGGGATTTACAATATATTATCATAATTTTTATATTTAACACAGATCGCAAATATGATCATGGCATTGATGGTAACTTCTTTTCCTATTAAAACTTATTCCCTCCACATACTTCATCAATCTTGGATATTCGAAGCGATATACGCGGTATTCAAACCATTATTGAATTCACGGATGAAGGATAGAATATTTTTTCACGGAGACGACATGGAAAGCTTTCATAAACACATTTCGCCTAATTATTTGCCCAAGATGTACGGCGGTACTAGAGATGAATTGCCTTATTACAAATGGATCGAATCATTAATCAAAGTACCGAAAATTGTTAAAGAGATGGAACAACTTGGATACGTAATACCGGATAATTTTCAAATACCCAAAAGTTGAATATTCCTGATACGATATTTTATTACCAGTTCTGCAATATCATTTTTTCTATCATAAAATTCTTTTTTTTTTGTTTCCTTACTATCTCATTATAATCATTGTACCATTATTAAGATCTACGAATTAATTATTATTTCAATAATATTTCATATTACTTTAAAGAAGAAAATATTTTTTGTACACAAATTTTACACGAATTTTTACAATTATCACGTATTGTCTCTCTAAAGAGTCTTTTTCTTGTTTATTTCTTAACACTTTGACTGCTACTCCGAAATCACGTATTTCGTTCAGAAAGCAACGATAGTATTTTACGATGAAAGATTTCATAGAAATGAATCTTTTATTTTCAGTGTACCAATAAAAATTTTTCATTCTTCAATGATGTACTTTTTATCTCAAAGTATATTCTAATTAGGGGTAATGTTAAAAATGAATTAGCTGCAAATTTTCATTCAACTTTTACGATTTAAGTAGTTCAAACCAATGACCATTATGACGTTCACAGGAGAAACCCTGGCAATCAAAGTGTTAATCAAAATCTATACGAAACCAAATTCGTTTAAATTATTTATATTAAACAATTTGTCTTTCCTAATTAATTTATCCCTAATCCCAATGAAACGATATCGATCTAAATATAAGGTTAAGAGAAAAAACAAATTTCCTATAAATATATTATGTTGAAGTTCTTGTTATACGTATACTTGATTACTCGAACACAACGTTCTTCTTCTCCATCCATTATGTTTTCTACCAAAGAATAAAAGAGGGTCGAGGTGGAGGAAAGAAGGGAAAGAGAGAGAATAAAAACAAAGAATCTAGTGACCTGGTAGGAAAGAGCCGAAGAAGAGAATCACACCGACTTGGAGAGAAAAAAAAAAGAAAAGAAAAGAAAAGAAAAGAAAAGAAAAAAAAAAGAAAAATATTTAGACAAAAGCTAGGTACATATGTAAGTAGTAGTTATATACATATAGGATATAAACACGGTCGAGAGAAAATGATAAGAGGATTTCGAAAGTAGAAGTAAATAGGTCATTTGGCAGGAATCTCGGATAACCGTTAAATTCGAGTTACCGATTAGAATCTAATCGCAATACACACGTACATACATAAATATATATATACATAAATATACATAATAATATGTATTACATATTAATATGCAGAAATTATTTTCCGTTGTCGTGGTATTACTAATTATTATTATATTACTTATTCATGGTTTCAAATGTAAATAATCTCAATACACATTTATATATATATGTATTACATATTAATATGTAGAAATTAAATACCGTTGTCGTGATATTATTAATTATTATTGCATTACTTATTCCTGGCTCGAAATGTAAATAATCAATTATATAACGCTTAAAATACTAAATACTTAAAGCTACGAAACATATGACAAATAATAATTTAAAACATATATTATTATTATTATTATTATTATTATTATTATTATTATTAAGATAGATGACTAGTTTTTTAATTTTCACGCATATGTATTTGTTTGATAAAAATAAGCACCAAATTTTAATTCAGTTTCTACATTTAATAATCTACACGCGTGATTTTCCAATAACCATTTAACCTAGGACAATTTATTGATCTCTCTTTCTCTCTCTCTAATAGAGATAATCAAGAAAGAGTAATACAAATATGAATAAAAATAACAGTCTTTGATATAAGATAGAATACTAATAATGACGGATGTAAGATAATATTATAGTCGATATTTGCTGTTTATAAGATAATTCGATTCTCGATTTCAAATATATGTCTTTTATCTTTCTTTATTTCGATTTAGTAGAGAAAATTTGACAGATAATAATTTCAAACATATACTATTATTATTTTAATTCTCACATATATGTATTTGTTTGTATAAAAAAAAAAGCATTGAATTAATTTAGTTTCTACAACTAATAATCTACACACGTGATTTTCCAATAACTATTAAACCTAGGACAATATATTGATCTCTCTTTCTCTCTCTCTCTCTCTCTCTCTAATAGAGATAATCAAGAAAGAGAAATACAAATATGAATAAAAATAATAGTTTTTGATATAAGATAGAAAACTAATAATGTGGGATGTAAGATAATATTATAGTCGATATTTGCTGTTTATAAGATAATTCGATTCTCGATTTAAAATATATTTGTTGTTTTTTTTCTTTCTTTATTTGGAGTTAGTAGAGTTAAAGGTTTGTAGGTACAGAGATAGGTAGGGCAAGAAAGAAGTGCAGGTAGGACTCGACGTCGACTGCTGGGTTTTGTGGTGGTTGATATCGACCCGAATCGCGAGGGTCGGAGCTATCAGGGGTTCGCATGGCGCAAGCCTAGACTCGGTGCTCGGATAGGGGTGGTGGTAAGAGAGGGTGCGCAGAGTGATAAAGAAAGAGAAAGAGAGAAAGAGAGAGAAAGAGAGAAAGAGAGAAAGAGAGTGTGCGTGTATGTGAGTGCGAGGGCGAGAGAAAGTTTCCTACCGTGGAGTGTAGAGAAGAGAAGAGAAGAGAAGTGAAGAGAAACCGAGGAGAAAAGACAGGAACGATAGTAGCAACCTGGACAGTCCCCCGCGCGCGCGGGTGCAGGTGGTGCACGTCGAAAAGGAGGCCGGCCCGGTGCCGTATGTGTGTGTGTGTTGTGGGTGCATGATAATTCAGCGTGTGTGTTACTTGATTTTTTTCCTCAATCTGTGCGTGAGTAGTTCAACCATAAAAGGACTAAACAACTATCAAGGGAAAAGAGATAGAGGTTTATAAGGATTGTCAAGAAAGTTAAGTTAAGGGACTCTGATCGAATGAATTAGGGTGAGAAATAAAAGGTGGTGCCGGAGCAAGAGACAGAGAGAGAGAGGGTGAGAGAGAGAGAGAGAGAGAGAGAGAGTAAGACTTGACCTCGCCCACCCTAAATCCAAGTGAGCTTGCGATACGAGTTATAACCAAGAAAGCAAGCGTACAGCTAGATGAATAATATACGAGAAAGAGGTTTTCAATTACGATAACAACGTTAACTATGAGGTTATTTTGATAGGGAGTAATCGTAAGGTAAAAAAAAGAAGAAAAATAACATAAGGTGGAGGGGGGGTTGGAAAAAAATAATAATAAAAAATGCGGTGCGCGTGACAAGGTATACGATCCCAAGGCGCCATGTCCCAGAGATTGGAGACTACGAACGAGGAGTCTTACCTGAACTCCGGCAGGCCGTCGAATTTGTTAAGAACAAGCTTCAGTAACGACAAACTCGAAGAAGTGTATCGTGGTTCATCCCTGCAACAAAGACGCGGTGGCCTTCAGTGCTTCCTATTATCAGCTGTATTATACGGGACATATACGGTAGCCTCACCGGAACCGGAACTACCTGCACGAGGACTAACCGCCGTCTTCCTTGGTCTGAACCTGGGCTTATTGGCATGGGCGGAACACGGAACACGGGCCAGAGACGGCTTGTGGGCCGCGGTTCCCCACGTGGCATGGTGGCTATCTACGGGACAGTTGCTCGCTCAGCTGTTCCTAAAATCGAGCGAGGTCACGCCCAGGGACGGACTAGGATGGTTCCTGCTATTCCTTTATCTCCTATTCGCAACATTGCCCCTTAGATTATCCTTCTGCTTCTTGTTGGCGATTGCTACGGCCGCTGCATACATGGTCACCGTCTGTAGACTATCCAGAATGCCGATCCTACCTGTCATAGACGTTCTGGTAGGTCGATATTTATTTTAATATCACCACATTAATATAGACCAATCGTTATAGCTTCCGTAATATATTTTTATTATCCTCGTCTATACTCTCCCCCCCAAAAAAAGATAGTGTAAAGTAAACAACTATGAAAGGTGCGTGTTTAAAACAAACTGTTGCTCTCAAATAGACAGACATTGATCATTTCTCGTCTCCCCTGTCCTATAAACCCTTTAGATTTTTAACGCCTTGTCTTTTCGATCGATCTCTCTTGTCCTTCTTCGATAACGCCCCTTTTTTGGCAATGGAAATGCTATACTTTTTTTGGAGGAAACATTACTTTCATACCGTATAAACNCCTCGTCTATACTCTCCCCCCCAAAAAAAGATAGTGTAAAGTAAACAACTATGAAAGGTGCGTGTTTAAAACAAACTGTTGCTCTCAAATAGACAGACATTGATCATTTCTCGTCTCCCCTGTCCTATAAACCCTTTAGATTTTTAACGCCTTGTCTTTTCGATCGATCTCTCTTGTCCTTCTTCGATAACGCCCCTTTTTTGGCAATGGAAATGCTATACTTTTTTTGGAGGAAACATTACTTTCATACCGTATAAACGTCGTTTACGTCTTAAACCGATTATTTCTCCACTCGTGTTACTCCGAATGAATTTATACGAGATATTGTTACTTCGTGTTTAATCGATCCTCTAATCGCGAGTAGGGTGATGACTACGCGTTAAAGAGTACGACGATGGGAAAAAAAATAATAAAAATATTATCTTGCAGAGAGAGTTTATTCTCTGGGGAAAGAAAATAATAAAAAAAAAAAATAATAATAATAATAATAATAAAAAGATAGAATAGGAAAGTTTTACAGAATTAATATTTCAAGGACGATATAATGGAACAAACTTCAGCGCATAATCAGATCGAGGAGAGTTTTATGATTTGAAAGATATTTTTGAATAGAAAAATGATTGAGATAAAGTAAACGAAAGAGATGTTTGTTGATTTCTTCGAACCTTTTCCTTTTACGTTCTACCAATCATATCCCATGCAATTAAATCAGATCAATAATTATGATAATCCATCGCGTTAGTTGACCTAAAAAAATAATTCAAACAAAAATGTTGATTTCTTTGAATATTTCCTTGAACTTTCTTCCAATCGTATATGCAAATTTAAATCTGTCCAATTAAATCGTATCAACATGTAAATAGATTAATGATAGTCATCAAGGTTAGAGTTTACTTTTAAAAAATTCTAAATCTGACGGATACCTAGGAACCACATATACAAGGTGCATTATAAGAAAAAGGATCTACTCTTAAAGTAACGAACTTGTTATTAAACGGAGTACACGAAAGCGAAAGCTTCGGCATAGACACGTGTGCACATGTGGTGTTGTAGTTAGTGACACTCGAGTAGAGTTCGGTCAATGGTAGTTTAAAATAGAGAGATAGAGAGCGGGACAGAGACGGACATATACGTGACATCGTGCAACGATGCGGCACCGTCGCCTTTCCATGCACGACATACCCGATCGTTTTTCAATGAGAAACCGACTAGTAGTAGTCTTCTCATTGACGAGAGAAAGATTCTGGACAATATAGGGAAGAATGGGTACAACTAACGTAGATTAAAAAGGCCCGTGTATAAAACGTGTTGGTAAAGTTTTCGTACGCTACTAAACTATGTTACAAATCGTTTTCTATCGTACGCGTGAAATAGCTTTTGTATTTCCTTTTTTCTATTTTTTTTTTTTTTCTATGGAAAATATCT
Organism: Mischocyttarus mexicanus; assembly: GCA_023678845.1. NCBI lineage: Eukaryota > Metazoa > Arthropoda > Insecta > Hymenoptera > Vespidae > Mischocyttarus > Mischocyttarus mexicanus. The sequence continues at coordinate 1,086,468 of JACGTP010000007.1, read as the reverse complement.
CATCGATGCACACTCACTCACTTACTCTCTCTCACTCTCTCTCGTGTGTGTGAAGGTGAATAAAAAAATAATAAAATAAAAATAATACCGAGAGAGAAAAACACTTGCCTTATCACTCTTAAACGATGTTATATATGTACATACATAACTAACTCTTCGGTGCACGACATTTTGCGGTTAGTATCGTTTCCGGATGGATCGACAAAGCAACATCGACAAAGCGTCTATCGAAGGGTTACACATTATTTGCCAATCGGTTAATAATCACACCTGCTTTATTGATAATCCCTCCAAATCGTAAGAAAAATTTTTCCTAATCGTAAGAAGTTTTTTTTTTTCTAAAAAATCATCCTCTATAGATCCTGACGGTGACACTTTCGGCCGGAGTCGCTATTTTGGGTGCTTCCAGTTACTCCCTGGCGGAGTTTCAACAACGTCGAGCTTTCCTCGAGACTAGACAAAGTCTGGAAGTGCAATTGATTATCGAGGAACAGAGTGCCGAACAGGAAAGGCTATTACTAAGTGTCCTACCGGAACATGTGGCTGTCAAAATGCGAATGGATTTGGGTGAATGCATGGACACGCAGTTCAAGAAGATCTACATGTCGAGACACGAAAATGTTTCGATACTTTACGCCGATATCGTTGGTTTCACTGCAATATCTTCTACCTACAGTGCAAGCGAATTGGTTAAAATACTCAACGAGCTGTTTGCACGATTCGATCAACTGAGCGAACGGTACTTATTTATCCCCCCCATCCCCATTTTTATATTCCTCTATAAGGAATAATACAGGAAGATAATTTTTCATCTATCAGTCACGACAAATTTTAAACAGTCTATCTAAATTCAAAACTAAATCCCTGTAATAAAACTAGAACGAAATACGATATAAATATGAGCCTTTCATTGGAAAAATTGATTAACTTCGTAAAACAAAAAAATAGAAAAATGCAATGAAATAATATATTTTGTTTTTTAAAATTTCCTTATTATAATTTAATTATCATTCGTAGCTTGCTAGTACATTTAAGTTGCATTATTCGAATTAATCGATTTGTGGAGTGCAACAGCTCATATATTGATTCTGATCTTTTATTAGTCTAAATTCTTCATTAGCATTCAATCGTATTACTAGAAGAAATGAAGGAAAAAAAAGAAAAGAAAAATATATATTCAAACTTGTCTCGTCATTTGTTCTACAACGAGAAACTCATTTCCTTTTTCTGAAAGGATCGAATCGATCGGTGAATTCTTAATGAGTATTCTTCAATATCCGTGCAAATTAGTGCTGCCCTTTTTTTTCTTTCTTTCTTTCTTTCTTTTCCTCTTTTCTCTGTATTTCCTCGAAATATTCTTCGAGGTGACGACGACGACTAGAACTCGTTGGTAGGATCGATAAATGTTCCAGGATTTGAATAAAAGCTCCACGCGGTTGAATCTTTTTAATCATTTGTCAACGTTTGTATAATGTGTGTTTACAGGTACGAACAGCTACGCATCAAAATTCTAGGTGATTGTTATTATTGCATAAGTGGTGCACCGATAGAGAGACCAGATCATGCAATACTTTGCGTACACATGGGTCTTTCCATGGTGGAGGCTATTAAATATGTTCAACAGACAACCAATAGTCCGGTTGACATGAGGGTAGGCATACACACAGGCGCTGTTTTAGCAGGTGTCCTTGGTCAACGACAATGGCAATTCGACGTTTATAGTAAAGACGTGGAATTGGCTAATAAAATGGAAAGCAGCGGAAGAGCTGGGTAAGAAGATTGCACTTATATTTTTATTTCTTCTTTTTTTTTATTTTTTATTTTTTTTCATCTTCGTCATCGTCGTCATCGTCGTCATCGTCATCGTCTCTGTTTTGATCGATAACCGGTAATTATGTTAAAGACCTTTTTTCTTTTTTTTTCGAGATAAAGTCTACCACACACTTATACGCGACACTGGTTTGGATCATTAAACGTGACCGGCGCAGTTAGGGTACTTGAATCCTCGGCACGTACCTAGGGAGCTATTCGCTCGAGCTTGAGTTCCTCTTAACCTAATTTATTTAGAGACCCCCTTAAGTGAGGATAAACAGACAAGGGACGCGACGAAAAGGATCAAAACGAACACGATACCCCGTGCCCATCCCCATATCACCTCCACCTACTTCTATTTTCTAACGTTTTCTTCACATCTCGTCCCTTTGATTCCTAACTGGTGATAGGCCAAAATAGAGAGATCATCAATTTTTTTTTTTCTTCTTCTTCTTTTTTTTTTTTTTCTTTTTTTCCACTCAACGAATTACGGAGGTCGTTGATTATTTCTCAGAACGGGGTCGATTATAAATGGAAACACGAGGGGAATATGTGATTGAACGTAACGAATTGGTTATAATTAGATGTGTAATACGGGTGGGTTTATTTTTAAGGAGAGTACACATTTCAAACGTAACATTGAGCTTTCTCAACGACGAGTTTGAAATAGAGCCGGCGTTTGGTGAGAAAAGAGAGGAGGCACTTATAAATGCTGGAATAGTCACCTATTTTATAGTAAGAGCATTGAAACCTTTCAAACCGGCAATAACGAAAAGTCTGGCATCGTTGAACGACGAAACTTCGCGTAGGACAATGGACAATAATCAAGAAAGGAGAAGTAATAAAGAGGATTCCGAAGAGTTCAGGCAAAGATTGAAAAAGGAAATGGATAGCAAAGGTAAAGGATTATTTTTTTTATCTTAACGATTTTTTAATTTGTATATTAATTTGATTAGTTCTTTCGGATTGGATAATAATAATAATAATAATCTTGTAACATAAATTGAACGTAGGTGGTGGTGCCGACCTGAAGGGTCACGTATCGTGGTTAACGTTGCGTTTCAAAGATCCAATTGTGGAAAAAGCCTTTCACAGTGCGAAGGAAGCCTTCTCACCTTTGTCTTTGCTCGGTGGCCCTTTAGTGATGATGTGTGCATCACCGGTATGGAGATTGCAACCATGGGGACCTTTTACTTGGGGTGGTGCAGGCGTGGTTGTACTCTTTGGAGTTGTATTAGCCGGTGCCACGTGTCTTGGAAGTGCAGTAAGAGCTACGTGGTTGAGAAGAATATTAGCTTTGTTGATGACCTTTTCTTTAACTGACTTCCTACTTCTCGACATGGTATTTGGCAATATTATTCTCGTTTTCTAATTTAACCATCGATATTATTAGACTTCAAACTACGATACGGGCGTTGAATAAAAATAAAAAAATAAAAGTGCAATTTTTTATACTATTTATTACATTCGATCGAAATAACTTTCATTGACATCTACGACTTTCTGCCAACGATTAGGACAAGCGATATATGCCTTTTTGAAGAAAAATCTTCATTTTAGTTACTGTATCTTTTTTTTTTTTTAAAATAATTCATAATTACGAAAGAGGTAATAATCGGTCGATGAAATATCTGGTGACTATGAGGGATGTAATAAAATTTCATATTGTTGAGAAGTTAATTTGCTAACAGTGATTGGCAAAAATAAAAATAAGTACAAAGATTAAAAAATGTTACGAAATGAGTAAGAAAAGAATACATTTCAAAATTTATAAACAAGAATATCTAACACATGTTACAATGAACCTCTCTCAGTCACAGCTGAGCACAGACTAAACAAAAACGCCCGTTTCATAGTTACCAATCTAATAAAACCAATAATTGATAATACTTTGATTGAATTTTATCGCACTCTTTTTCTTAATACTTGACTTTTCAGGGTAATTGTGCGATCATCGACGAAGTTGAACCAAAAGGAAACTTATCGACTTGGTCGCGTTGTCCATATCCTTCGTATTATTCTTACATCGGTGTACTTGCCCTAATAGCGATTTCTATGCCAACTTATATCTGTTATCTTGGAAAGGCATTGCTTATGTACATCCTAGCTGGTGCACAATGTGCTATCAATATATTATTTCTTGGACCTACTCTTGAATGGGAAGATATGGTAACATCACCACCTGGTCCGATACCATTTCCTTTAAAATATTCCCTGTCGGCTACGTTGCTTACCATCGCCAGTGCCTTGGTCATCGTAGCTAGATACGTAAGTAATTACCTCATTCGATTGAAATCTAACAAATTATCTTCTCTTCCTCTCTCTCTCTCTCTTTCTCTCTTTCTCTATCGGATAATCGAAAGCGTTGATTACTCACGTCCGTTCTGTCCTTCGAGTAGCACGGAGGGTTCAAATCGATTTGCGAATTGCTTAATTCTGGTGATAAATTGGATTCTAGCTAATACGACGATTGGAGAATGCTTTTATCCGGGATTTTTAATTGACACGAAATTGTCACGTGAAATCTTTCTTCCCTGTTGTTTCCTTTTTTTTCTCCCCTTCTTTTTTTTCGATCGATACGGAAAACAATAAAAAAAGAAACGAAACGTTTATCGAATAAATAATAGGGGATTAAAGATAAAAGATATTGGATAATTAGAGAATATAGCGATGTTAGATAAAAATACAAATCTAATGAATATATATGTTTAATTTGATTATTTCATTAGGCCGAAAAAGCAAGAAGAATGTTGTACCTTCGAGGTAGAGAGGTAGCAGCTCAAAGAGAAAGAGCTGCCGATATGAAACGAAGAAATGATGCATTAATATACAATATATTACCGCCACACGTAGCTGTTTATTTTCTATCGAGAACTAGGCATCACGATGATCTTTACAGTCAAAGTTATGCCGAAGTAGGTGTACTATTTGCAAGTATGCCAAACTTCGCCGATTTTTACAGCGAGGAAAGTATCAATAATCAAGGACTCGAGTGTCTAAGGTTCCTCAACGAAGTTATCTCCGATTTTGATGCTGTAAGTAACGAAAATTTTATTCAACTGTTTAACCTTTTTCGGTAAGAGCGCCGGATATATCCGGCATCAACAAGCGTACAGCAGAATTGTCACGACGGACAGAGTACTCGTACCGAAAAAGGTTTTTTAACGAAGACACATTTAATCGATATGCAATGTTAATGATTACATAAATATATACTTTAATTTTTATCAGATCTTGGATCAAAACAAGTTCAAGGACATTATTAAGATTAAAACAATAGGATCAACGTATATGGCTGCCTCGGGTATAACTATAGAATCTGTAGAATCTGCGGATAATCCAAGATGGACCCATCTATCGACACTAGTAGAATTTGCTTTAGAATTGAAGAAAGCTCTTTCGGGTATTAACGAACAGAGCTTCAATCATTTTGTCCTAAAAATGGGTATCAATCATGGTCCGGTAACTGCCGGTGTTATTGGTGCTCGTAAACCTCATTACGATATTTGGGGTAACACGGTAAACGTTGCTTCGCGAATGGAAAGCACCGGAAAAGTTGGATGTATTCAGGTAATAAAAAACAACGCGTTAACGTTATCTCTTATGTATTGATTTTCGTTTTGTATTTATATATATTAAGTGGACCGGAAAGTAATGACGTTATTTATTGTACTTTGAAACGATTTAGAAGTAGACTTTAATTAGTTGATAAATGATAAACAAATATTGATATGTCAAGAAACGACATCACTTTTCGGTAAAACCTAATGTATAAAAAATTAAAAAAAATAAAAAATTGATTAATCAATCGATCAATTTTCCATAGGTTACCGACGAGACTCGAATGATCTTGGAACCATTTGGATTTGGTTTCGAACTACGTGGCCTCGTATTTGTCAAAGGAAAGGGTCAACTGTTAACGCATTATTTAATATCCAAAGATGGTGTGCCCCTTGAACTTGACAGCGATCTTCCTGTTGAGCCGACACATCCGATAATTTATCAGTAACAAAATTGGTGGCACTAAAAATAATCATCAGAAATTGATCATTCGTCGATATTTATCTCATCGATTGTTCCGAGATTAATGAATTTACAGGGAATTAGTTCTCACAACTGTTTCTTTTCTCTTTTTCTCTTTTCTGTATATTTTCCCTCTCTTTCTCTCTCTCTCTCTCTCTCTCTCTTTCTGTCTCTCTTTCTGTCTCTCTTTCTGTCTCTCTCTCTCACTCGCTTACTCTCTTCTGGTTTCTCTAAATCTTTTTAATTCATTCTAGTCTTTCATTAGAACTTATTATTCGTGTTCGTGTCATATAAACCAATTAACCGATTAAAGTATGATACTTACTAAAAATAAACCGTGCGCGCAAAAGGAAGAGAAAGAAAAAAAAAGAAAGGAATTCAGAAATGAAATAATCTAATTATTTTTTAAATAGATCATAAACTCGAGCTTCTTCCAGCCGATGGGTAATTTATTTTTTTACATTTCTGAATAATCGTAGGTATTTTAATCATAGCACAAAAATGACACGAGTATGTGTAACGCACAGGAGTATATTGTATTAAAAAGAAAAAATAGTGACAACAAAGACAGAGACAGAGAGAGAGAAAGAGAGAAAGAGAGAAAGAGAGAGAGAGAGTAAATAGGAGAGAGGGTTTAAAGAGTGAGCAGAGAAAAAGGATGTCTGTGGAGGTGGATGATTAAACGACAAAAGCAAGTAATAAAAAATTTTCAAAAAGAAAAAGAGGAACGAGAAAGTACGGCCTAAGCGCGAACGAAGCGAATAATTAACAAACAAACAAAAAAAAAGTAATAAAAATAATAAAAAGTAAAAATAATAAAAAAAAAAATTAATAAAAATACAGAATAAAAAAAATATAGGATGATAAACGGGAAAGAAGAAAAAAAACGTTTAAAGTAAAACAAAAAAAAAAAAAAACAAAAAAAAAAGGACGTCGGTATCTTCGGTATAGAAATAAACCTAAATTTCTGATTTATATATGAAAATATCCTATTTTTCCTTCTTAAGGATCCACGACTTTTTATTTCGATAAGAAATAATCGTGATTTCTTTTGTTGCTACTTAGATAAACGCTGACGATAATACAAAATTATCTCGTAATGATAAATTATATATTGTTTTAAATGATTTGATGCTAAAAAGAGGGGAAAAAAGTAACCGATTATAAAAAAAAAAAATAAGAAAACCTAAGAAAGGAAGAAAAATGTGAAAAAAGAAAAAAAAAACAAAAAAGAAAGAAGAAGAAATCTTTCTTAAAAAATTGATTGACCTTGGAGTTCACTTCCTCTTCGGAGTTCGAGAAAATAATAACTTGAATAAAAAAAAAAAAATAAGAAAAAAAAATACACAATATAACATACTTCCACGTCCTTTCACTGATCGCTCTCTTGTAAGCAGTTGATGACGTATTTACGTACGTACGTGCATACACACATACATACATACATACATATGTACAAGATGCGTTTATATCTCGCGTATACACGTTTCTCTATACAAAAAACAAATGATAATTTACAAAAATAAAATAAAAAATAAATAATTAAAGCAAATGATTACACGTAGAAGAACGATAAACGAACACACACGCAAAAAACACACACACACACACACACATACACACATGTTACACACGACGAGTATTATACATCTACGTGTGCGCGTACGTTACACGAATAAAAAAATAATAAAAATAAAAATAATAAAAAAAAAACCAACATACAGTCGAACATGTTTTTATGCGATCCCTTTTTATGCAATTGTATTTTTATGTTATCTGTCTTATGGGATTTTTTTTCTACACGGTATATGAATCCTAATTGTATTGGTACCACGTAAAAAAAAAAGATCGCATAAAATAGATCGCATAAAAAAAATAAAATCACATAAAAGAGGATCGCATGGAAACAGGTTCGACTGTGTTACATATATTCGCGTATGGAAGACGCTTTTATGCGGGATTTCTGTAAAGTAGCAATAAATGGAATTTCGTGTAAATAATAATCGAAAAACTTATTGATATAGGGATGGGAAAGGGTTAGGGGGGTACGACGATTGAAATGGTTAAGGGGTTGAGAAAATAATAACAACAACAACAACAAAAATAAAGAAAATCTAAGTAAGTAAGTAAGTAAGTAAGTAAGTAAGTAAGTAAGTAAGTATGTAAGAAAATAGATTTCTCTTTCGGTAACGAATGAGAAATAGTGTAATGAGAAACTAAACTAAAAAGAAGAAAAATTACTGGATAAAACAAGAAAGGAAAAATCTATTAGAGCAAGCGAGCGAACGAGAGAGAGAGAGAGAGAGAGAAAAAGAAATTGTATATGTATAATCGTGTACGATGAAAATAAAATCACTGTAGATATCTTAGCACCCTTTTAGATGTGAAAAAGGATAAAAAAAAAGATCGAGAACAAAAAAAAAAACACAATATTACGAAATTATTATAGTTTAAGGATTCTCGAGATGATTGTCGAGATGATTGTCGTGATGAGAAAAAATAAAGGGAAAATCCTCAAGATTACTATACGAAACACATACACACACACACACACAAACACATACACACATCGTAAAACACTACCAAACACAGAAGGAGGATTGTGAAGATCAATGGCGTGATGAAACAACCCCGTCGTCGTTTAAAAATCTCATTGAAAATAAAAAGGTGTCCTTAATGGCATAAAATAATAAAAAAGAAGAAAAATAACAACAAACAAACAAACAAACAAACATTATCGATCATACCTAAAAAGCACGCTGCTGCTAATCACCTATTCTTTTACTATTTTTTTATTGTTCTTCCAAATGCTATATTATTATTATTATTATTATTTTTATTATTTAACAAACTCAATTATTATTTCCCTGGTAATCTTTGTAAGATAAAATACAATTCCTTATTATTTTTCTCTAATATTTAAAAAAAATGATATTCTCGTTGATAATTATCTCGCAAAACATATTTATATATATATATAAACGTAATATATGGGAATTTATAGCAAAGAAAACAAAAAGAAAAAAAAACACTTTATCAACGCTTTTGATTAAGGGGCCCTACCAGTGTGAACGCTCAAAATGTAGATAATTAGATCATTTTTCGGGAATTTTTTTAAAGAAAAATATCCCATCAAATGTTTCGAAAGTTTCAGGATACATTTGCCTATAATCGAACTATGTTATATAATTTTTGTGTAGAAAAATATTAAAATACGAACGACTTATTTGCTTTCTTTGGAGACGTCAAAAATAAAAAGTTCCTTTAGTGCTGCCATGATTTCAATCGCTTTAGTGGCTGGTATCAAGAAAAAACCTAAAATGATATTAAACTAGAAGGTATTCTTCGTACAATGACCTAAGATTTTAGAAAAATATTCAAATCTAACAAAATAGCAGAGTTTTAAAAAGAAGGCTCTGTTTTTTTTGGCCTAAAAAATGATCGTTTTACCGATGACAAATTGACAATTATTATCTAATCAAAAATATCTTACAGTCATCGTAGAGCAGATATATTCAAGAGTACACAGTTAAAATTTCAAGTCAATCGGATAATTGCTCTTTGAATTACAATCTCAACAAATTTGAAAAATGTCATTTCGAGAAAACAGTGTTTTAAGATTTAACTATCGATTTAATTAATCCGAAAGTGTCACACTGATATAACTCCCTTAATCTTTGAAATTTTCTTGACGATGACGACACTTCGTTTTCTTCGTCAAAATTTAAAACCATTACAAATATATTTCATAAAACTTACCTTCGTCTTTTGACAAATACGTTTTGAATCTCACCCGTGGCACATAGTACTTTTCTCCTAGCATTTTTGAAGTATTCGATAGAGAAAAAAAAAGAAAAGAAGAAAAAAAAAGCCTAAAAATCATCGCGAATAAAACGAAATTTCAAGACCTAGACTTTCTACATTGAAAAAAAAGACGAAAAAGAATATAAAAAAAATAAATAAATGAATAAAATATGTAAAATACGTTCTATTTCGTTTAAAATCTATGAGAGGGATTGAGGTTTGGTTATAGATTTTTTTTAAACAAAGTCTGTTCAAGATATTTTTTCTTATGATGTATATATTATTATTTATATATAATATATATTATATATTATATATAGAGTTAACGTCATTGCAACAATGACGTAATCGATTATAAACGATGCAGAATATTGGCGCAGTGAAATTTAATTTTAAATGTTCTCCAAGTTTATCTCATTCATATAAGATTATCGATTTTTGAAAATATATTCTTTACCAGCAAGAGAAAGAGAAAGGAGGAGAGAGAGAGAGAGAGAAAGAAAGCATTGCGATAGAATTATTCGTCTAACAAGTTTCAAGCGAGTTTTTATTTTCTGCAAGACATGATAAAAAGAAAATAACCGTATGCACCAGCGTTTATTGGTCTTAAATTAATCCCTGTTTATAATAGTAGTACACGAAAGGAAAGTGAATTTGTTAATAAATACTTCATTGTATTTAATATTAATACGTTAGAAATTAAAATTGTCTTTAAAATGATGTTAAAAAGAAAAAGAAAAAGAATGGAATATTTTTATTATATTATTATTATTGTTATAATAATAATAATAATAATTATCACACACGATAAGATAAAAAAAAAGGATGATTTGAAAACCGAGACAAGAGTTTATTAAGATAATTGCGACCGTTATATCTGAGATAATAAGAAAAATTTTTACGTGAGAACAAAAATTTCATTTATAATTGATAATTTAAAAGTTTCGTTGCTTTGAGTTTATTTTTTACAAAGCATATTTACGTGTCTCTCGCGTTAAATGTTTATTTATTATATTACGACACACATCCTCTCTTTGTATAATAATGATATCATAATACTTATATGTACAAGATATATAACATATGTATTTGATTCTATAAGAGTTGTACTCGAATAATTCCGATTTTATTCCCGATAAATCGTAGTCTTTATTCTTTCGTGATATTATCAATTCTTCTCAAGAATTATGCATTTCTAACGAGATCTACGATCAAATTTATCCGAGATTTCAAAACGATACTGTTTATATGACAGTATTCTTCGTATGACACTTTTTTACTTTCTCTCTTTTGTTTTTAATTTTACATCTTATTTGTTAATTTCATTTTATCATTTAATTTTTGTTTTGTTTTAACACTTTGACTGCCATTCTGAAATCACATGTTTGACTCAGGATCCCACGATAGTATTTTACGTGATACAAGATTTCATAAAAACTAATCTTTGATTTTCCAATAAAAATTTCTAATTGTTCAATGATGTATTTTTTATTTCAATGTATATTCCAATTAGTGGTAATGTTAAAAATGGATTAATTGTAAATTTTCATTCATCTTTTATTATTTCATTAGTTCAAACACTCCTGTCACCTATGACCACGTGGCAGTCAAATTGTTAATCGATAATTATGATTCAGTGATTTACGATTGTAATATTGTGTAAATAGTTATGATATCGATCGATAGATCGAATTTATTTTTTAAAACTTATCGTTAAATCTTCTTCAATGTTTTTTTTTTTATTTTTCTTTTGTTAAAAATCCCTACGTACTTTCGTATCACCCTGTACGTTAATGAAAGTATATCATTATATATATATACCTATGTTGGTATTTCCAGTAATGGAATTTAGCTGTAGATTAATTTTGATTTTTCTTATAAGAGAAAAAATAATCAATCTTATAATATATATCGTATAGATTTTCTTACTTTAATTATTATTAATGATTATCGTTGATCGATTCAACCATTGTTTTCTTTTGGTTATCCTTTTTAAATCGATACACCTTGTCATACAATTTTAATACACAGAAGAAGTAGAAGAAGAAGAAGGTAGAATAAAAGAAAGATTTCACGGTGTATTTAGAAACAATGTGCAAGCACACGAGCTTTTACTTTGTTTTTTTTTTCTTTTAGAATTTGCATATAGATGAAAAACGTATTAAACGTGTTTCGTGCGATTGTCAATCGAGAAGTAATCTTTATAAACTATAAAGCACTTGAAGAATTTTATTTCTCTTTTTTTATTTTTTTTATATTTATTATATTTTATTTCCTTTTTGGAATTCTCGTATATCATAGTGTGTGTGTGTATGTGTGTGTGTATGTGTGTTTAATATTTTGTTTTTTAACGCATGGTGCATATTCATAATTTCTCGATGCGAACATGCACGAGCGCAAGAGAGGCACTGAAAAGCAACGAAGATAAGATTAATTTTAAATTGTCCCTTTTCTTTTTTTTGATCAATTTATATTCGTAATCATTGTCATCCCAAATCGTAGATCTTTCATTAAATTCAACTCTTTTATAAATTTGTTTTTATGTAAAAAAAAAAAGAAAAATATTCACTAACCAAGAAAAGGGGGAAGGCTCGAATACATCCAGGACCTTGTTGGAATCGTGAGATAAAATAAAAAAAAAAAAATAAAAAAACTAGAACATTGACGTATCGTCCACGACAAGGACACGAATCATTTTCTTCAAGTATCCTGTGTTATATTTTATAATATTTTTTGTTGTTATATCTTATATACTATTCACCACAATTTGAGATTGAATTCTTAAAGAATATCTCGAATTTTCTTCACGTATATATTTTATATTATATTTATCCTTAAATCTTATCTATATATTATATATAGAATAATTTTGTTTCTTTTTCAAGAAAGATTGATAATCGGTCATACCGATTAGTATATATCACTTTAATTTATACTAAATAGAAGGCCTTCTGGATACGATTTAATGCCAGATTAAATACGTCAAAAGTCGTCAATCATTCTGTTTCCTCCGTTCATAATTAATCATTGTGAAAAAAGATAAGCTAAGATTTTCGAATGAGAGTAGGAAACAAGAAAACAAAAAGAATAGGTCAAATTGCAATAGCACAAAGGTAAGTTATTTTGGCAGACTTTTGACCATTTAGTAAATTATAATCAATCAAGCATTATCGTCGTAAGGCTCATTGGCACCCGGCCGATTAAAGTCCTGACTGGAAGATGAACCAGGATGTCGATCGGGTACCAATAGCCATCCTCACGTTCTGGCAAATTTGTAAACAACACCGAACACCAACACGCTGACTAGCATCAACACAAGTGCAGTTACAACCTTGGCGAAGACGTTCAATCCACTTTCTGCATGTTGTTGTGGTCTTCTTGTGGGTACGCTTTGTTTAGATGCCAAACCACGGGCCAAGGCAGGAAATGCAAGACTTTGAGTAAATGTCAATTTATGTAGGGATTCTGAAAGAGAGTAGGGTCCTACCGAACCCCTAGCAGCAGCTCTTAAAAGAGCATACTCCAAATCCAGAGCATCGAACATGCTATATCTGTAAAATATAATATTGTGTTTATATATATGAACCGTTTATTGCACAAATTGATTACCTCCATGAAACGAAAAGTGGAGAAATTCAATGAAACATTTTATATTGTTTTTTGTTCAAATTCCCTTTTATAATTTGGTTATCATTCATGGCTTGCTAGTGCATTTGAAATGAATTATTGCAACGATTTAAATTAGAGTTACGGAGTTAATCAAAGTTATCTCTGAAATGAATTATTTATTACTCAACAGTACAATAAAAATTCTTGTCTTTTAATAGTACTAATATCTTAATTATTATGAAAAATTTATTATAAATAGAAAAAATTATGACCATGACAAGTGCTTTGACACTTTAATTGAAAATTTTTCTAAATAAAAGTCGAGTGTTAATCGATTTGTACAGTGAACGACTCATAACTATTTATACCATTTTTATTTTTTATTCCGGATATTCGATTTAATCAAGCAAATGTGGAAATAATAAATGAAGAACGATGAAGAAATGCGAGAGTTGGATGAGGGAGGTGGGTGATTAGAAACAACGAGATAAGAAAAAGGTCAAATATCAAATCAATAAACTTTGTTGAATTTTTTTTTTTTCAAGACAGATTAATTTCGGTATCGTAGATTTAAATTAAAGCAATGAAAGTAATTAAACGTCGAAGGGCTTCGTTAGTAACCGACGGTACGATCAACAAGAAATAATAAAAGGAAAAGAAAAATCTGGATCTTTGCCAAAACACACACTTCGAGGCGACGACGATTTCTTTAGTTTCTTTTTTTTTATGAATTTCCAACTAACCACCACCCGTTGTTGTCACTTCTATACAATTGTCAAGTACTTTCGTTAAAAGCTTCCCTGACAAAGATTGAAATATTTCAGAGACTACGAGATCATCACCGAACAGAAGTTTTAATCTACGATACTCAGTCAGAGTTCTTTATATACATATACATATACATATAAATATATATATATATACATATACGTATATATACTTGTCTCTGTTATCCATTGTTAAAAAAAAAAATTGTTGGAGGTATTGTCATTGAGAAGTTGTATAATTATAATCAGAAATATTTCAGGAAGGAAAAGATCTTCACTGCAGTAATTAAAGATGAAAGAAATTTTATCATATATATATATATAGGTACGTATTTCTTGTAATGTTTCATTCGAAGAAAAAGAAAAATATTTTTAGAATGAACGTGATATTGGGACAAGCAATTACATACGTCATAATGAACATTTCCATTGCAATATACCAAGAGATTGATAAATACGTACGTACGTATGTATGTATGTATGTATGTATGTATGTAGATATTATATATAGGTATATTTACATTGTGCCAGGGTCGCACCTTGACACGATCGTGTCAAGATCGAAAACGAACGAATGAACGAACGAACCACCACCACTCGTTCAAAGATATCATTAGAAGGACTATTTCTGAGACTTTATGGAATATTTTGAAAACTCATAATATTAAATTCCTAAGTGAGGATCAAGGGTAGTTTATGTCGAGCGACGTTATCATCGTACACATGCGAGATCCTTATCGAGTACTCGTTTTATGTCAACGATACATATATATATTAAAACACTATTAAAATTATTTTAATCCCATATCAAATGTTTAGATCGATGCGAAATTAAATAGAACGTGACTTTCACTTGGTAATCTGTATTACTGATAGAGAGCTTTAATTACTAACGCCTTGTACTCCTTTTCCAATTTTCATATCGAAAAATGAAGAAAAAAAAGATAAAAAGAAAGAGAAATGCTCATGCGTTGATCTCATGTCATATCATCTCGAATAATAACATATTGATAATAACTTCAGAAAGAATCGTACTCGGTCACGATTTTCGAATCTTTCGAATAACATTACACACACATACATACACATACACAAAGTTGGGAGTGGATACTTTTAATTAAGTAATTGGTTTGGAAGATTGCATTTTCTCTAGTGTTAGCATGCAAGATCTTGGTATAAGAAAGTAAGAGGAAGAAAGGTAGAAAGAGAGAGAAGGAGAGAAAGGGAAAGAGAGGTAGCTAAGACCTGTTGATTCTCGAGAGACCTTATCACGTGAAAATGCAACGGGGAAGATAAGAATAATTGATCCTATCAACGTATAATTCTTGATGCAGATTTACCTGCTACTACGACGTCTGTCTGTAGAATGCATCGATGCAATTGCTGAACTCGGCATAGATCTGAGACTACTTGTCGTGGTGCTAGAAGGGCTCGGAGGTACCGAGGGTGGGTCTTCGTCTATCGAAGTTCTATCCTGTGTTGGAGGACTCTTTGGTCCTAAGTTATGGTGATTATGATGCAAATGATGCAAGTGCAGTCTAGCATGATCCGGATGCAGGAGACTCGCTCGACGAGATTGTTGCGGTGTTGTTGCTGGACTGTTGCAAGCTGCTTTACACGGTGACGGTGATGCCTTTAAAAATTACATTTTATTTACATATTAATACGTAATCGTTACATTAGAAGATTATATATTTAATCTTATCAGAATATGTGTGTGTTGGTAATTATGACATTGGACTAAGCGAATAAACATTTGTTATAATTAATTCTATAATGTATTTTTCTCGTATTAAAAGTATTTAATAAATATGTTATAACAGTAAATAATTGTAAATTAAAATAGTTAAATATTACACTGTTATAATTACCAGTATATATATACATGCTTGTTCTAAATCGTTAATACCAAACGTTTTCATATAAAGATCACACGATGCGATCATGTGTGGAATAATTTAAACCTTTACTATCATACGTCTATTTTTAATCATTAAAGTAAAAGGTAAACACGTTCCGGAGATTAAAAGAACACCTTATAGGATTATTTAAAATATAATTGTTAAATAAAATGACACAACCTTATATATTATTATTAATAAATAAAGTTAAAGAAAAAATTCATAAGTATTCATTTTCTTTTTTAATAATTCCGTATCGCGTTAGTTCAACTAAAAAATGAATTTCGATTAATAAGATACCTGCATATTTAAGGGAAAAGGTACACATAGATGCATGAGTTTTACCTAATTTTGATTAATTATTTTTTTTTTAAATAACTCATTCTTTTTTAATTTTAAAATAGCCGATTTATAATCCAGTCTTACGGGAAGAAAATATGTAAAATAGAGTAAAGGATTAATAATTGTAAGATTAATATACCTGGATGGATTCGATTCCGCTATCATTAACGTTTTCTTGAGCATCTGGGAAAACAAATGCTTGTTCCTGGCTATCCGCCTCGTATCTCGGTGAATCGCTTGGCCATACTTGCAGTAATGGAAGTCCACTGCGTGTCTCGGTGCATATTTCAGCTGTAACAACGTTACTTTGATCTTCTGTACCAAGGCACAATCGGCCGAGTTCTCTCAATGGCTTCTGCTAAATGGTACAAAGAAAATAATAAACAAAAAAAGGCTGATTAGAATATTTTATTTATAATATTATTATATAAAAATGTTATTGTCCTAATGAGAGAATTAATTATTATAATTATTGATTGTCACTAATACGATTCGACGAAAAGTGTAATAAAATCTGAACTGGGTACAATAAATGTAACATAATATTAAACAGAATAAAATTCTAACGAAAATTCAATTCCTAAAAAATAATATTATTTGTTTAAATTATTCTCAAATAAGTATAGTTATTTGCAAAGTTTGTTTGAGAAACTCATTATTGTTTCAAATAATTTTCGCAACATTTTATTGGATAGAGAAACATTATAAATATTACAGGCCTCATCGTGTAAAAGTATTCGAACGAAAAGTTTAATAACGATGCTTCGATAATTTAAAGTGTGTGTATGTGTGTGTGAGTATGAAATACGTCTATCGATAGTTATTGCAAAATGCATTAGTTTATTAAACAATATATTGGGATGTAACATACCTCAAATGATTGTTTATTAATCCTCCTTCCCTTCCTCTCCACATACACACACGCACACACAAGGAAATATATATTTTAATTTAAAATCACAAAGTTTTAATACGAACCACCGTTCTATTTGAAATCCATCGTTAGACTAACGCGATGTCCTCTATGAAAGTTACTTTTATTGAAAGTTGTTTACACGACTTTCAAAAGGGGAAATTCTATTTATGACGAATATTATTTTCGTTATACATACAGATAATAGCTTTTGGAAAGTATATTTTTGTAAATAAATCATTTTGAACTAAATGTTGTTAAAAAAAGATCATTCGATGTAACTTTCATTTTTTTCTAATCCATCTTTTGTTAGATTTTGACGTGTATACACGCACACGCGTATAAAATATAGACATCCTACACGTGGTGTATGTATAATAAGAATAATATTCGTAATAAATTTATCTTCTTTCGAAAGTCATATAAACAAGAATAAATAAAACAATTTTAATCGATTTCCATTAATGATAATAATTCGGTTGACTGTTGGATTTCGAATACAACGGTACGTCGTATTTATATTCCGTGCTTTCAAACTAAAATATACATTTCTTTCGATTAATTTACAATCATTTCAAATATCTAATACTGTAATGTACTTTTTAAATATTTATGATTGTTTTAACGTTCCTGGCCAGTGATAACTTTGAGTTTAAAAATGTTCATTTATTAAAATACCAGATTACAATTTGTTAATATTTCAAGTATATTATAATAAATGTATATAACTTTTAAATAAATGTATTTTGTATTATTATTACTTTAATGGTTATTCAACTAATTTTGATATTAAAAACTTTATAAATAACAATAAATTCATTATTTTATTATTTCAATATTTTGATATTTCTATAATTCACTTATTATTAATAAAGTTTTGAAAACTCATGAAATATATAATTAAGTTATACCAATGTATATATTTCTAAATTTTCTCCATACTAAACACACTATATCAATAGTTATCAAACAAAAATCTATTAAAAATAACGATGTAATATTTTAAAAAGACTCACACTATATACAAATCAATTATTTTCTATATAATAATCCGAGTTTGAAAATGCTATCGTGCGTGGAAAACTAAGCAGATACTTTTGTTTTCTCTTATAAGTTTTTACCAACTCGATTCGAAGATAATTCAATCGAACAAGCAAATAATATAAATTATACCTCAATGAGCATAAGCTTTTGTAAGTATTTAATCTAATATGAATATATCGTGAAAAAAAAGTATAATATAATCTTTCTGAGTAGTAGATATCTCACAAATCTGTCGTCGTTAACCTTTTATCGCACGAACGTCACGATTAGACGTCACGCTTGCATTATTAATTTCATACCAAGGTAATAATACATGCTAATAATAATAATAATAATAATTATTATTATTATTATTATTATAACAACGCAGAGTATTCGATACATGGAAAAATTAATTGCGATTTCACGGTGAAACGCGATGATAAGCAACGACGAGCCAACACTGAAACTTTTAATGGTTCACTGCTTCTAATGCTACGAGCGCGAAAAGGTCGACTCTGATCTTATACGAAAAAAAAAAAAGAAGAAAAAAAAACCTAACCAGAAGAGGAGGCAAGACAGATTAAATAAATTATGTACGTGAAATCAATATCATCGCGTAGTGGGACTGAGGGGGAAAATGGGAAGAAAGGGAAGGAGAATGTTTAAAGTGAATAATTTTATTTTAATTTTTTTTTTTTCGATTCAAATAAAAATTTCGAATAAAATGATAAAAAGTCGAATACATCGATCACATTTCCTTCTTGTTTAGATTATTTTTGTTAACTTAAGATTCTTGGCAATGTAAATTTTGTGATGATTTTTATCAAGGAAGTAAAAAAAATCGTACAAGATTTGGGATTAGCGTAACGTAGAGTTCGTGGGGTAGAATCAGTCAGGGTGTTCGTGACCGTGACAGAAGAATCTCACCTTCTTGGTTGGCCTTGGCACAGACCGGTCGATGAGGGGAAGAAAAAGACGCGAATCGGTTCTCTCTGGCACAGTGCCTTTTTTTTCCCCGTATATAAACACAAATATATATATATATATATATGTGTGTGTATATATTTAATAAGCTTTCGTCCCTTTTTTATCTGTCACTTACTCGACAAAAAATTATACGTAAATTTAGCATTATCACAAAATTTTAGTAATACAAAATTTATCTAAAAATGTTTAGATCCAAAAAATGTTTTATTCTAAACACGTGTTTACCAGTTGGAAAATATAAATCTATTTTCTATACCCTATAGTATGTTATAAAAAGAACAAGAAAAAAGTTTGTATTATGAATATTTGTTATTCGATAGATATTTATAAGTATCCTCATTTAAATATTTTACGATCGTGTCATATACTAAAACGGTATAGTCTATTAATATTACATTTTTCATTTCCACTGTGTGAGAAATCCGTTCTTGGTTGGAAATATTTAAGAAAGAAACAGATAATAAAAAAAGTAACCACGAAACAACTTTCTAAACAGATATACGATTCTCTCTCTCTCTCTCTCTCTCTCTCGTTTACAAATCGTTGACAATTATTTATCGTTGTAAGTCAATCTTCGTGAAAGAATTCGCAAGGATTCGCATGGGTATTAATAAAATAATAAAAGACAATAAAAAGATACAATTTTTGTGAGCTTCGATAGACGAAAGAACGTATTTTGTATTTTAAAGAGATTGAATGAATATAAAAATAAAAATTAAAATGAAAAAATTATACACGTAGAAAATCTTGAACAGATAAGAAGAAGAAGAAGAAAAAGACAGGGATGGGATGGGGAAGAGGTTTGAAATCAATGAAAAATAAGGATTACCTTTAAACTCTTAAGAGGTAAACAAACGTGCGAATCCAGGACCTTCGATGAGGATAAGAATAAGTTGGAGGAAGCAAGAAGATGACCCACCTGCATGCTTCCGCCAGTCGCATGGTAGCAGACGACATTGGCACGGTCCAGCGAGGAGGATGAGGAGAATGGATCGATGCCTTTTTGGACGGGACCCAAACGGCAATTAATTCTCAAATCTTTTTTTATAACTAGTTTATATGTATATATATATCCAGGTAAGTTAGGAGCAGATATCGTCGGCCCTGTTCAGGGCTCGAAGAGCGACTGCAACCAAATCCGGTCGGTGTCGAGTTGGTCGGTGGTGCTGGTAATATTAGTAGTAGTGGTGGTGGTAGAAGAGGATGAGGATGAAAAAGAGGAAGAGGTGGTAGTGGTTGAGGAGAAGCAGGAGGAGGAAAACGCGTAGACGACGTGTGCGCGTTCGAGGCACCGGCTTGTGTCGAGGTCGAACCTGTTTTCACCCGTTTTAGCCAAAACTCGAGGGGGCTGAAGGGGAAAAAAAAATCGAAAGCGGAAAAAGAAAGAAAGTAGTGGACGGACCGATGATTCTAAGGTACGTGAAAAAAATCTCTCTTACAATAGGATGGATAATTCATTCGCGAATAAAGGACGATGATGATTTAACAAGTTGACTATTCGAAGTGCTCGGATGAAGACGAAAAAAAAGTTAAAGAAAAATAAAGAAATAGAAGAAAATGAAGAAGAAAAAGATGAAGAAGAATAAGAAGGGATGGAAGAGAGGGGTAAGAAGGGAGGAACCGAGAGGGCGTGACGCCGGCGCGAGAGGAACTCCCTAGGTCAAGGTCGAATAGTAGAGGGAACAGGAGAGAAAGGGTGTAGCAGCCTGCCGATACGGCCCTGAGCCCCATTTGGCCATCGGAGCCTCGTGCAGGACGATCTTCGTTCCACCTCACCACCCTCCTTTCACCCCATCATTCTATGTTTCTCTCACTCTCGCTCTATACACACCCTAACCCCCTTATTCTAATCGATATACCAACCCCAGACACGTTTTCTCTCTTCCTTTTCTTCGCCAACTGATGATAGTTCATTTTTTTAATTGTTTTATTAAATAAGAATATAGTCGAATAAATGTTTATTAATAATTTCATTGAATTCTCGCTCACTCACTCACTCACTGTTAACCCTTTCCTTTTAATTATCCTTCGGTATATTCTATTTGTTTTTATTTTTCTTAATATTAATAGATCCTTTTTTTACTATCACACTATAAGTAAAATTAATCCTTTTGAATTTTTTTCTAATCTCTCTTTTTTTGTTTTAATCGTCGTGCAATTTTTTTTTTTACTAGTAAACTATATCCTTTTTTTATTTTATCAATTTTATCCCTTTTCTTGCTATTGTTGATAAATTATCTGCCCCTTACTGCAGTCTTCACTTTTGACGTAGCTACATAGCGACAGTAGTATTAAACGAATATAATCCGACGAGTAGTTGACTCGGATATTGTCGGAATGTATCCTTGTTATTGACCTCGGCCTTGGTTAAATCTGCAAACTACCCTACTCTAACCCTTTCGCGTTATCATATTTTTGTTAATCCCCGTTTATTTTTTCTCTTAATCTCCGTTACGTATTTGCATCATCGTATAGAAACTCTTTTTTACGAACAATTTAACAACACTATTGAATTTTCTTACAACATCGTAATTATCCTATCGAACTGATCCTTTAATTAATTGTCCACCGTTCTATTTTACCCATTCATTCTATTTATAGAAATCCATTTGACCGGGATTAAATATTACTAAGATAATCGAGAATAAATAAACGAAATAAATAAATTCCATTTTATTGGAAATGATCAAATATTTCATACATTCAGTTTATTGACATATCTTTATCATACTACAAACCCATTCATACCTAACAAGGTCTCGAAAAAATCGTACCCCCTCCCTAGATTTTTTTAAAACTATGCATACTTGAAGATATTGACTAGTACTATCAAGTAACATTAATAATAGGGTACAACGCTCAATCCTTACCGAGATACCCACCGATACAATTTGAATAAATAATTGAATATTAATATGTACTTGTTTATTACTTCAATTAAATAAAGCCGCCGACGGCCAAGTGGCTAAGAGCACAGCCTCGTAATCGTGGTGACGCGTGTACAAGTCTTTTAGGTTAATTTTTGTTTTATTTATTTTTTTATATTTTATTTTTATTTTTTTATCTTTATTATAGGTGTCTGATATAAAACAAAGAAGTATATTTTTAATAGAAAAAAATTTATTTACGTTACGGATGCAACGACATTTATTCGTGTGAATTATGAACGCGTATCATACATTGTCCGATTCAAAAAATTCTACAACGTTACAATTATCTATGAGAATTTTTTTTCAATTGAAAATTATTCATATAATATTTTTAACACTAAACCCTACCACGCCGAGGTGAAATGTTAAAAATTATGATCAGCTTACCTTTAGATGTACTTTGTCCTTATATCCAATGCTGCATAATCCATATCCATAACTGCAGGTATCCATATATGTATATATCACTGTAAAGCACTAAACACACTTGCTCACGTATGCATATCACTTGCATAGAAAGAAAACACGCACACAAGTACACGCGACGCGAAATAAACTATATACTTTAATTAATATCCTTGTTATTCCTTCCGACGCTCGAAGAAGACTAACGATTATTAAGAAAAGTAGTTACGAATACATACGAAATGTACCGAACATACACGAAGATCAATAACAAATCTAACGACGAAATGACAACGTTCGGTTATCGACACCGGCCGAGGAGCGACGGAGAGTAACGAACGTAAACAAAACATTGAACGCTCAACTAAGCCGGTAGTTAAGNACATATATGGATACCTGCAGTTATGGATATGGATTATGCAGCATTGGATATAAGGACAAAGTACATCTAAAGGTAAGCTGATCATAATTTTTAACATTTCACCTCGGCGTGGTAGGGTTTAGTGTTAAAAATATTATATGAATAATTTTCAATTGAAAAAAAATTCTCATAGATAATTGTAACGTTGTAGAATTTTTTGAATCGGACATTGTTTGTTACGCGTTCATAATTAACACGAATAAATGTCGTTGCATCCATAGAACTTAAAAGAATTTTAAAATATGATCAAGTGTCAGATTTATTTCACAATGATGCATAATCAATAACATGTCTGCTAGTTACCGCTCTATTCTTTTTATTTATTTTTCAAACACTCGAGTATTCTTTTTATTTTCTTTTCTAATATACATACGTGTCTCGACTTTTTAAACGTAAATAAATTTTTTTCTATTAAAAATATAGTCCCTTGTTTCATATCAAACAAAATGCTAATTTGACTGGACTACAATGCACATATATGTAATATTTGTTCGCAAAAGTTTTTCTGTATTAGAAACGAACGTTTGAGCTTTTATCGTTCTCTTCGGAACTTTAGGAAAGGGGAAAAGGAAAAACCTTGTAGATATATTCACAATAATCGATTTTAGGATGGAGAGAATGATCGTTAATGGAACGTAGATGTTCGATAAACGTTCGAAGCAATAGTTCCTATCATCATCGACTCTACTTTAACGTGATTTTATCAGTACTCGTGAAATTTCTTTAGGTTTGTTCCCATCGCAATCGTAAGCATTGCATAGCACTTTCAATTGCTATTGGATTTTGCACTTTCATCTGATAGTTACTGTTACATTTAAAGAAATAAAACGTAAATTGTTACGGTCGTTTAATAATATCGTGTTGTACTATATTCGTTCAATTGAAATGGAATCACTTATATATATATACTAGCAATTATCCGGTATGCATTGCAATGCAATTTTTCTTACTACTTTTTTTAAAGCACTCACCGATAAACTCGTTATACGTGACAAACATATAGATAAACATTCATTTATATATATATAATACTTTTAGGTATAGGTATCGTCTTCAAAAGTTATTCAATATATCTTAAAAGATTAAAAAAGATTAGAAATAAAAAGAAAAAAATCCAATGAAGGATAATCGATGTTTTTGATATACCTAAGATTTATAAAACATCAAATATGATGTAAGTTTGATATCGATTTAAGACCGCGAACTTATCAAGGACAACGTGCTCTGCGTCTCTGCAGATGCAACAGATGCATTTTACTCGGAAGAGAAAGAGAGAGAGAGAGAGAGAGAGAGAGAAAGCTTTCACGATGGCGTGCAACACGTGTTTTAGAATTCTCCTTTTTTCTTTATATATATTCCTCGCTTATTGTTATAAGAAAATAATGATATTCTCATTCGGTCATATCGAGAAACGATTAACTCCTTCTCTCCTAATTCATTTGGATGAACAAACAAACAAAATTCGGCTAAACTTTTATGACTATATTCTCTTGTAAAAGAAAAAGAAAAAAAATAATAAGGGATAGATGGAGAATAAAAAAGAAATAAAAACTCGTGGATTTGATTGACTTGAGAATAAATTACGAAAAAAAAAAAAATAAGGAAGACAGGAAGGGTGGGATGGTTTGTGATACGTTAATAGAGGGCAGCAGTTGTAAGGATAATAATGGTTTTGGTATATCGACCAAACAGGATAAAATAGTTCTCGAAGTTTTATTTCAAATTTCTCTGACGCCTAAATCAAATTTTTATCAACGAAATAAAAATTATTCAACTAAGTTATTTTCATACGTTTCAATATTAATTTAATTGAAAACTTTCAAGCACAGAAATGAAATAAAAATAAAACAAAAAGAACGAATGAATTTTCTATTCATTTTTAACAAATAATCGATCTATTTTCAGATTCGAAAGAAACGAAGAATCAATGACCAAACGCGAATCGACGATAACTTTTTCGATCGATTTACTATTCGATACAAATTTAATATTAAAATATTAGGTAGATGGAAAACAAAATGTCGGATTTTTTACCACAATTCAATGAAAAAATTCAATAAGTTTTGTTTTCATCGATCCTAGATATAAGAAAAAATGGCGTTTGCTCGTTGGATCAATCCTTGATATCTTTGTGATAATTAAAAAGATAAATAACTATAGCGTGATCGTTAAATCGGCAACAGATGGAGCCTACTGTATTGGTCGGGATCTATGAGAATTTTATTTTCTTGTGAGAGCTGTTGTTGTTGTTGGCCGCAGGCAGGGAAAGCTTCTACCTTCTATGAAGACTTGGCGCCATTGCCATTCCTCTTTCGTTGATATTACCGCTACACTACTGCCTCTTCTTCTTTTCCTTTCACCGGCGAAGGCATATGTCACTGCAGGGCCGCACAATTTCTTAACAAAATATATTCTTTCCTTTCTTATTAATAAATAAATAAATACTATCTTAAACTTTCGGTTTTCCAAATTAACAACTAAAAGTTGAAGAATCAAGAAAGAATCCAAATTATCATTTGGGAACCAAAACATTTTATTCCAAAAGTTTGATCAATTTCTTCTTCTTTAAAAAACAAAAAGGAAAACAATGACTGCATCACACATGGATATGAAATCATTTCGATTGCGTTATGAGGAAGTAAAACTCGACACTTCCGTTATGAAGAAAATTTATTACCTATCCTGTAAGAAATAAATCTTAGATCTCGATAAAAGAACGATTTCCGTACCTCCACCCTTCCACTCCAGTGGGAATAGGATCGTTGATCATCAATGCGAAAAATAACGTTTCCCTGAGTATGGTTCAACTTCCAATACGATTTAATATAGTGGAATAGGTGAACTATGTATTCGGAATACACGACTAATATGTCAGACAGAGTCACGAGTAGTTGCCGATACCCTGGCAAAGGGTAAATTCCAACGGACGAGTTTCTCAATGGATTAGAGTCGAATCGTCCAATCGACTTTTTGTTTTTTTTTTTTTTAAATAAATTAGATAAACCTATAGGTGTGTTTGATACTATTTCGTTTAAAAAATTTCGAATGATCATTAATAATCGGTAGAGGTAGTTTCAAAATTTCACGTTCAATATAAGAAATTCCAGCTTTTAATGTACGATAGATTACGAGACAAAGTGTTCAAATAAGGTTTACATTAAAACAAAATTACGAAGGATCTGAAATAATCGGTAGAAGTAAAAGAAACTCGAGCCACTAATAAATCTGTACAATAGATTACGAGACAAAGTGTTCAAATAAGGTTACACCCATCTTCTGAGAAGACGTTGTTCTGGCAAAGGTGCTGGAAGATTCTCAAGAGTCTGGCGTTCACTTATCTTACCTTCTCTCTCTCTCTTTTTTCTTTTTCTCTCTTCTCTCAGAAGAACTCAGCGGGACATACGAGATGTTGCAACAATCATGTTTTGCGTACGCTAACGTAGTTAGCTTAGTCCGAAACTGGGAGATAGGAATAACACATCTTCCTCTTTAACTTTGACATTTAAAAAAAAAGAGAAGATTATGATCATCATCATCATCTTCGAAATGAAACCTAGGGTATCCCAGAGTTACGTCAAAAAGTATTTAATAATTCTATCAACTCTTAAATGTGACACATAAAAATTACATAATTTACAAACGTCGTTAATCTTTCTCTCCCTTAAGCTACATGGACTCTTTCTTGGTTGTTTCGCGGCCAGGATACTACTCAACGTGATCGATGAACGAGCAGCACAAGTCAGGTGACTCGGAACCTCGAACCTTGAAGTTCAAGAGTTAACAGGCAAGTCAAATATAACGAGTTGATAATTCGATGGTTTGATCGTTGTCAATGTTTTAGAAATACCTTGTTTCTTTTTATGGTAGATAACCCCGATAGATGAATAGTTTTACAATGAAAATGCAAATATTTGAGCAACGGGTGATGGTTGGCAATAACTCTTGGCTATCCACGAAGAAGGTAGGCAGGCAGACAGGTAAGAGAATCAGCCAGGTTATTCGTACGGACCTGGGATAAGAGTCTCGACGGGTAAGCAGAAAACGTGTGCGACGTTAGAGAAAGAGGGGACCAGAAAGGATTGTAGTGGTGGTAGCAATATAAGGCACAACGAGTGGCGGGCTTCAGCCAGTTCGTGAACGGTACCTACACCTTCAAGGTCCGCGTCCTTGAAGGCCATCGACTCTAACCCTCGGATATACGATCATCTTCAGCTGGTATCGTCGACCTTTTAGATCATTTCCTGCGCCTTCGAGCGCTTTTTTTATTTCTAAACACGACGATTCTAAATTTACTCGAACGAACAAAAAAAAAACCCCCCCATTCTAAAAATATCATCGAACAGAAGTGGGGGCAATCTTCGCATTCGAATCTAACCAAAAGCTAATTTATTTTATTTGTTGCAATCCCTTTGCTTCACTTTCAAAGTGAATCGTGTTTGACAAAATAAGAGACCAAATAAATATTTACAATAAAGATTAGTAATAACGCACGGAAGATACGAATAATCAACGTGATAAAAGCTTGTGAATCTAAAGGACAAGATTTTTCTCAAACAAAACTAGATAAAAATATATTTAACTGTGATTAAGGGTATCGAGGATGAGGTCCTCGTTGATTCTGTTCTTCGCGGTAGGAGTCGTCGCTTATACCGGTGAGTTTGGATCATCGATCGATGGTGATTTGTGATACCATAAATAAAATATAGGTTCTCTTAAAATAGATCAACACATTTATAATGACGAACATCTGTTTGCATGATCGACCAATAAATTCGCTTTACTAAAGAACTACGAGTAATAGAATTACGATTAATCATTGACCCGTAAACAAATTTCATGATTTGCATTTTAAAATACTTTCAATTTCTTCGATGAATCTCGAGGAAAAACAATTAATCGGAATAATTATATCGCTTAGATTCAAAATGGCGGAAATGGATATATAAAAGTCTTGTACCCTCTTTGAATTTCCCTGTTCTTTGATGAAGGAAAGAGAGAGAGAGAGAGACGCGTTCAATCACTTTCTTGATCACTCAGCTCGGTGTACTTCCCGGCTTCGATCGGGTAGGTAGGGGGTGAGGAGGGGGAGGAGGGGACAGAACTCGAAAGCGGTAGAAAATATCTCTTAACGTGGATTCTGTAGAGTATGCTAGACGATAAATTGCATAAGAGATTAGAGCGTGAAAGCCTCGGTCTGTCCCGGATGGGTGACGTCACTGCCGTGCCCTGCCGTACTGAAAAAGCAGCAGCAGCAAAAGCAGTGGGTTGGGTGATTGGGAGAAGGGAGAGGGAGGGGGGTACAACTTTCCCCGTTTGTCGTTTTACCCGTACACTCTCATCGAGGAGAACTCTCGTGTAACCAAAAACACGTTAAACGCTATACCGTTCACCGTGGAAGGTCGTCGATACGCTTTCGGTTAAGAACTAATAAAATCGTGTTAACGATAATCGTCTTAATTATTTTTAATAGATGAATTTACCCTTGAAATACTTTCTTCCTTTCTTCGTTAATTAACGATCAAAAAAAATGATTATATCAATAATAATACCTCTTAATATTTAGAGGGATTTACCCGAGTTAAGAGACAAGAAGACAAGAAGGAAGAAAGTTTCGAAAATGAAATTTGCAAGGAGAAGGAGGCAGGAGAATGGTTCAGGTTGGTAGCCGGTGAGGGCGACAACTGTCGTGACGTTATACAGTGCACCAGTTCCGGTTTACAAGCTATAAGATGTCCGGCTGGGCTTTATTTCGATATCGAAAAACAGACATGCGATTGGAAGGATTCGGTTAATAATTGCAAGCTTAAAAATAAGGAAAGAAAATCTAAACCACTTTTGTATACCGAGGAACCACTTTGCCAAGATGGATACTTGGCATGCGCTGATCAATCCTGCATAGAAAGGGGTCTATTCTGTAACGGAGAAAAGGATTGTACGGATGGATCTGATGAAAATATTTGTGGTAAGTAATATTATTTAACACAAGATTATTTTCTAATTCTGATCAAATCAGGATTAAGATGATCCTCTGTGTTGTTGTTATTAAACTTTTCATTATTATTATTACAGATATGGACAATGATCCAAACAGCGCGCCTCATTGTGACCCAGCTGTCTGCGTACTTCCGGATTGTTTCTGTTCCGAAGATGGTACCAGTATACCTGGTGATCTTCCGTTCAAGGACGTCCCGCAGATGATTACGATAACCTTCGACGATGCCATCAACAACAACAATATCGGTCTCTACAAAGAGATCTTCAACGGGAAACGCAAGAATCCTAATGGTTGCGACATCAAGGCCACCTTCTTCGTCTCTCACAAATATACTAATTACTCGGCCGTGCAAGAGATGCACAGGAAAGGCCATGAGATTGCAGTACACTCGATCTCGTAAGCAAAAACACTTTTTCTTCTTGTTTTTTTAAACCATCCAACAACGATGCACATTGTATTGTATTACCTGTAATTCAATGAGCCTATTGGTTGTGAATAATTCTTTTTTCTTTTTCTTTTTTTCTTTTTTATTTTCTAGACACAACGATAACGAGCGTTTCTGGTCTAACGCGACGGTCGACGAATGGGCTAAAGAAATGGCTGGTATGAGAGTTATAGTTGAAAAATTCGCCAACATTACTGACAACACTGTTGTCGGTGTCAGAGCACCTTACCTCAGAGTTGGTGGTAACAATCAATTTACGATGATGGAAGAACAATCATTCTTATACGATTCGACGATTACTGCGGCATTGAACAATCCACCACTTTGGCCTTACACCATGTATTTCAGGATGCCTCATCGTTGTCACGGAAATCTTCAGCATTGTCCGACTAGGTGAGTTTCGTGTTTACAAAAAAAAGAAAGCAAGAAGAAAAAGCAAGGAGAAAAAAATAGAGATTCAAAGAATCGAAAAATAAGAACCGAGTCGATTTTGTCTTCCTTCAGATCACACGCTGTCTGGGAAATGGTGATGAACGAATTGGATCGTCGCGAGGATCCACAAAACGACGAATATCTTCCTGGTTGTGCTATGGTGGACTCATGCAGCAACATCTTGACCGGAGATCAATTTTTGGATTTCTTAACGCACAATTTCAATCGTCATTATCAACAAAATCGCGCCCCCTTAGGTCTTTATTTCCATGCCGCTTGGTTAAAGAATAATCCCGAGTTTCTCGATGCTTTTCTATATTGGATCGATGACATATTGGAAAACCAAAAGGACGTATACTTCGTAACGATGACCCAAGTTATACAATGGATCCAAAATCCCCGTACCATATCGGAATCGAAGAACTTCGAATCTTGGAAAGAGAAGTGCGTGGTCGATGGACCACCAGCCTGTTGGGTTCCCCATACTTGTAAATTAACCGCTAAAGACATTCCCGGAGAGACCATAAATCTTCAGACATGCGTACGTTGCCCTAACAATTACCCTTGGATAGATGATCCAACAGGTGACGGTTTTTATTTGTAAACGAGTAACACCGTTTCCTCGTTCCTTATTCTCGTCTAAGTCAATTCTCTTCTACCACCCATAACCCTACCATCTCCCCAACCCTTTTTCCTACGTTCATCCTTACTACGAATATATTGGGTTGGTGAAAAAGAAATATCAGATTTTTAGCTACAATTCAATAGAAAAATCCGACATTTTTTTTCCACCAATCCAATATATATCCGTCGCGTGTCTTAACTAGCTCGTACCGAGGAATCTAACGTGCCCCTTGCCCTTTACTGAATTTCATAATGGAACGTGTGGCACCTGGACTGACGATCGCCGCAGACTGAGCCTGTTTTTTTATTTTTGACAATTTTCATTCTAAAATCACTATAAATCATGTTAATTCGATTAACTATTATAACGGGGCAGTTCTATTTTCAAAATCACGAAAGAAAGAGAAAGAAAGAAAGAGCGATCTGTGATAAATCCTCGAACTCATATCCTTGAGATTTTTGGGAAGACAATGACCAGAATAAAAGACGGCGACGGTAGACGATGACGAGAGTTATTCGCGGAATTCCAACCACGTCGGCGACACTAAAATAATTTTATCTTTATCTCCCACCCATATTCTTGTTCTTTCTTTTTTTCTTTTCCTATCTACTTATCCCAATAGTCCCTAACCCCAACCCCTTTTCCTAATCCCGGCGTCTTTCATAGTCTTGAAGAGAAACTGCGAAACCCTCCCATCCCTTCCCCTCCTCCCTACACCCTCCCCATTGAGACAGGTGGGTTTTACGGTGACACTCGATGTATAATATAACAAGACGCGTATCCTTGACTTTTCCTAAATCGTCCTTACGTTATTATTATTATTTTTTTTTTGCTTCTCCCATCTTACATCTTTCGGAGAGAACACCCTACGCTCCTCTCCTACTTTTTTTTTTTTTTTTTTTTTTTTTTTCTATGGAACACCCTTACATTTTTCTAAGGGTCGACCAGACTATGTGTATATATATATATATACATATATATATATATAAATATAAATATATATGTATGTATATATAAATATTAAATATTATTGCGTATGTGTATATTTTTTAAAGAAATAAGTGATAGTACCAACATCGTTTACAAAACAAGACATAAAAAAAAAAAAAAAAGAAAGAGAAAAAAGAAGAAAATAAACCTTTAATAAAAGATCCCGATAAATTTTGAACGAGTGTCTGCTTACCATCTTAAACCCTTTTCTTTTTTCCCCCGTTTTAAATTACTTGGGCCAGAAGCACGTGGGTAATGGGGTGTGGTCATCGATCAACCTCGGCCTTAATTCCATTCTCCTCCTCCTTCTCCTCCTGTCAAATAATAAATTATTTTAATAAGATCAAGGCCATTATCTCTTTGACTGAGGTGGTTTCTTAGAAATGAAAAAACACGTGCTAATAACTTGAACAACAACAACAACAACAACAAGGACAAAAAATACAATGAAAATCTCTATGAACATCTTTCGTTCATCATTGAAGAATAGTTACGAAACGATAATTATTTTCTTTTGTTTTTTTTTTGAATTCACCCACTATGAAAATCGAGATTAATAGGATTCATATTGTGTGCGATTTAGAAATTGTATGTTTGATCATTGAAACGAGGATTGCATCTTCTTCGTATTTTTTTTTTTTCTTTACGTAGATAAACTACCTACGATATTATCTTATTATATATTCTAAAATAATCTCATCTAATGAAATAGCTCATTTTAATTGCAATTATTTATCTTTTTTTATACATCAAAGTAATAACATCGCATTGAGAAAACAGAGTCAAAGTACAACGTTCGCTTTTGAACTCGCATAAGATCCGAGGGTGGAAGGGGTGATTAGGGAGAGGAAGGAGGGGTTATCATAAATGCTTTTGAACATTTTGCATTCCACAAAGATAATCCATTCGTTGAGTTCCTAACGTACAAACAACTTGTCATTATTGTTTGAAAAGTATTAAGATATTTGTTATTTAAGTTCTTGAAAGTTGTCAAGTTTATGAATAATAAATGAATATTTTCTAGATAATTAATGAAAATAAATAAATGATTTATATGTCATCTAATATTGTCGCTTTTAAACTCCTTATGTGGCTATTTACTGAAAGGATAATCATAGCCTCATCCTTATGGAATTCCATTACTTTTCCATACAGAGAAAAGATGTAAAAAAAAAGAAAGAAAGAAAGAAAGAAAGAAAGAGAGAGTGAGAGGGAGATGACAGTGTGGATGAAGGTGGGATGAAAAAGAAAGAAAAAAAGAAAAATATCAGATAACCTCGTGAAATACCAAACAGTCGACACTGCTGAGAGAAGTCTCACCAAAGACGACTATTGCATTCCAATGCAGCAGCCTTTCCTCTTTCAATCCTTTAAGCGCCATTTCCACATACATAACACAAATAAGGTATCTTTTAACGTTCAACATTTTTCTTTTTCTTTTTTTCCTACAACTCGTACCACACGATCAACCTTATTTTGTATGATTCTATACGTAGCTTCGTAATTCTTTTGATCATTAATACGAATGAGAGAGAAAGAGAGAAAGCAAGAGAATTACCTATCTAATACCTTTCGAATATACTATATGTACAATAAACACAACAAGAAGAAGGATATGTAATAAAACCTATACGATCATCTTCTCGATGATGATGATGATGATGATGATGATGATGATGATTATGATTACCATCCTGCGACACTCTCGTAATAGAAAGTTTCTCTCAACGAATGAACGTTCCTTCCGCTCGCACGCACTTACGTGACCATATCGCAGATCGATGATTTTTATTTTCTTTTTTTTTTCACATCTTTATCTCTCTCTCTCTTTCTTTCTCTCTTTCATGCAAATACGGCATCGTACCCACGTAGAATAAAATTCCTTTTAATCAACCGACGTATAGATTTTGCGAAACGTTTATCTTTCGTATCTAGGTTCCGAGTGTACAACTACCGGTAATCATCTTCCTTTTTCTCTTTTACATTAGATTTTTATTAAGTATGCTATACAATAGTATGAACTTTGTTATGACATGTATTGGGTTGGTGGAAAAAATAATGTCGGGTTTTCCCCATTGAATAGTAGCCACAAATTCGACATTTCTTTTCCATCAAGCCAATATTTCGTTAAAAATCGTACAAGGGGGAAGGGGAAGGTTACGTTTTTGGACATATCAGCTAATCGGAGTCTACTTCTAAAAAAAATAAATAACGACATTACGTTCATGTCCATCTAAATATTTTAAATATAATTTTGTTTTGTTTCTAATATATAAATTTATTGCAATAACACGACACGTTCTAAGTTTTGTCGTTTTAAAAGACTATACGAGGATGAAAAATAAATAGCCAGAGTTAACGAAGAGATCTTCTCGTACGTAGTCGGAGCAATGGCAACGTTTGGACCTGAAAATCTCGCATAAGCGAAAGTAGAGAAAGCTGACTATCCCGGTACAACGGCAAGGCCGTTCTCGGTTATATCTCGAAAGGCGCGCTCGAAGGCACTCAGGATGCCAAAGAGATCACGTGCGATGATCTGATCCCATATGCACCATCGTTTTATTGATTCTCCATACTATCATTTTAACATAACTCTCATTTCTAAATAAATCTTTTTTTTCTATAGTTATTTTATTATCAAAATTTGTCCATCAATATTCAGCAAATGTTAAAAGAAAAGGATGTATCTAGATATCGATAAAAATGATTAGCAACGATTATGTATGCATCTAACATAAGATACTTCATATCGATGTACACGCATACGTTGTGTTTCACTTAAAATGTATGCCAGTGAAATTGATATTCTACTAGGTCAGTGGGTAACTGAATTAATAATACTTGTATAATAATAGTCGTTTAGATATTTTTTCTTTTCTTCTTCTTTTCTCTTTCTATAATCATTTTGCATGAAATTAATATCCGATCGAAAATATATACTACTTTAAATATATGTATATACTATTTCATTCAAATTATTAATCGAAAAGAAAATTAAAAAATTTTAATTTTAATGAAAAAAAAATAAAGACAATAATTATTAAATAAAAATTGAAATGAAAAGAAAAAAAAATAAACCTTCCTTCGAGCCGGATTTGAACCAGCGACCTATGGATGCCCGCTATCGATTTAAACCAACTACAGTCCACCGCTCTACCAACTGAGCTATCGAAGGTTATATATTTTTTGGACATAATTGATTGTATATAAATTGTATCAACTATATTATAAGAGAGAAAAAAAATGAAGATAATATTTTATTATTACTTCTATATAAATATATAATATTATATACTTATATATTTATATCCATGTATATATGACATGAAAATATAGAAAAAAATTTCCTTCGAGCCGGATTTGAACCAGCGACCTATGGATATCTGCAATTCGCATATATAAACCCAACTACAGTCCACCGCTCTACCAACTGAGCTATCGAAGGAATTGAATTGAATTGAACAAAATATAATATTTTTTCTAAATTAAGCCATCGTTAGCTTAATCGTTAATTTCATTGCAATTTATATATCTATACTTTATTTTAAATTAACACATTGGCCTTTGAAGTAAAAATGAAATACATTTTTTCATCACCAACCTAATATATATATATATATTTATATATATATTTATATATATATTTCCATCATTGAAATAAGTAAAAGTATCTTTCCTTTTAGAAGTTTTTATATCGTATTATTGATTTCCAACTAAAGTCGACCGTTCAACCAAATGAGCTAAGGGAAAGACTTGTGCACTATAAATTTATCTTAATCCTGAGTCATCGTTATAAACGTTGGAATTTAAATAAATTAAACATAATCATCTACTTATGACGTTTCGTTTCATAAGATCCTTTTCATCCGGATTTGAATCAACGTGACCTATATTTGTTGAATTATTAATCGAATCATTATAATTATTTGGTTCAATTTAACGCTCTACCAATTGAGTCATTGAAAAGAAAAATGTTCAATTATTGAATGTACAAATAATTTCGATTTCTATTATTTTTAATTTAATCCTTTTTTTTAAAAGAACATATTGTTAATCATTCGGTGATTGTTAGACCGTTGAATATTATATATATTTTTAAAATTGATACTTTAATACTCTGTAATTATTTTATAATTTATTTAATTAACCTGTTATTTCTGATTCTGAATTAGGGCAGAATTTGAAAATTCAACGTAACATAACGTCTTACATATAAGATGTATGAAATAATGTTTTATTTAATGACACTAGCACGAGTAATATACTCCCTTTTTCTTTTTTTTTTTCTATACAAGATGTAAGATTGACAGAGTCATAATAATAATTCTTATTCCGCTACCGGCATTACACGATCGTTCCATCTGGCCGAACATAAGCAGTTCTCTTTTCACTGCACCTACTGCAAAAGTCGTAGGAATTGTCGAGGTAGGTAGCTAGCTATCTTGTGAAGTAACCACAAGAATAACCACGGTGTCCGCTTTTCGATTTAATGGGAAATAAATTATATGAGGAAATTACAATTAGTGAAACCTTTTTAGATAGGAAGGAAAGTTTTCTTAAAAATAAAGAGAAAAATATACTGGGTTTTGATCAATTTAATTAACAGATAGGAAATATAAACATCATCATTTTATGACACCGAACTTCTCAAAGAACGTGAATCTCGTTCGGGTTGATTTTTGTTTGAGAAAGAAAAAAAAATATATATATACAATATATTCAAGGAATCTGATTCTTTCAAGCGACCATTCGTTCATTTTAATCTTTTCTATTTTTTGGTTTTGTTTTTGCATCCCCACCATACAGCCTTGAAACGATTTGAGAGATTGGCGAGTCCCACGTCCTTCGTTCTGAAAAAAAAAAAAAACAGGAATCAAATTTGACTCGTTAATCTCGTTCGAGCGTAACTACGAAGTCGAATAACCTTCGATCAAAATTTACCTCGATTATCGTTATTCGAGTAACCCAATTAAGTTAAATTAAATGGTATCTTACTGTTCCCCTTTTCTTTCCAGGGACTATTACTTATCCACGTCAAAAACTTTGTATTCGAATAATTCGTTGCATTATACCTGAGGCATTTACCACACCTCTTCTTGCACCCACGCACATACCACGGCCTTTCCCTTCGAGGAAGTCATCCAAGCGAATTCCCATAGCACAAGAATACTCCTCCTACTCTCTATTATTGATTAAGCATCGATTTACACAAAAATAAATGTTAGGTATAATTAGTATGAGAAGAAGAAAAAAAAAAAAGGATTTCTATTTCTTCTCAGCGAAAGTTTCCTCTATTTCATCAACTATCGCTCATCATTTTTTTTTCTTTTTTTTTTTAATAAACACAATATTTCTCTTATAACGGGAGGATATTTCAGCAATATTAAGACACTATCGCATTATCTCTTAAGACGAGGTCATTCTCATGCTCACGCACCAGATATATCTTTGCAAGATCGCCAATAAGAGGAGTTCCCCTTCTCTAAAGAATAAAAAAAATAAAAGAAGATGATTCTGCATCCTCACTCGGGTCTGGTTTATGACATACGATATTTGACAGTGAAAGTTATACGTGTTCGGATGTTAAGTCGACAAAATATCATGTATGATCCGTACACACACACACATACACACACGTACATACGTTATATTTACCAATTTAATCATTTAGAATTTGTCTGAAGAGTAGTGAAATCATTTTTTGAATAAAAATACTTATATATCTCATGGATATATATATTTTTTTCTTTTAACCGATATAAATTATCGAATTTATTGATAACTCGATGAATGTAACTATTATGGATAGATGAATCAAATCCAATT
This sequence comes from Mischocyttarus mexicanus, assembly GCA_023678845.1. Classification (NCBI taxonomy): domain Eukaryota; kingdom Metazoa; phylum Arthropoda; class Insecta; order Hymenoptera; family Vespidae; genus Mischocyttarus; species Mischocyttarus mexicanus. The sequence continues at coordinate 1,049,215 of JACGTP010000007.1, read as the reverse complement.
GAAATAAAACAAAGATCTAAGATAAGTTGAATCTATGCAAAACATGGAGTTAAGTATCCAAGCGGATCCCAAGAAACCAAGAGCCGACCCTGTGGACGAAGAACCGGTGAAAGTGACAAGAGGCAAGGTCATCAAAAGCGAGTCGTTACAAAATCAGGAATTCCTCGAAAACAAGCAATTCTCGCATGATCTCCAATCGTTCGAATCCTATACTATCTTTCTATCACTGAACATACATTACGTAAACATCACAAATCAGAAATTGCTCAATGATGTCTATCTATAATACTTAAAAAATGATAACCTATCTCTCTCTGTCTCTTTCTTTTTAAAAGAATCATCTTCGAGTTGTAAGAAGAGTATACCAAACTGCAAATTGTGTAGCGAATTTAATCAGATAACAAAACCTATACGATTTATTTATTTATTTATTTATTTATTTATTTATTTATTTAGAATTCGTGACTAAAAAAAGATGAACCTTGGACCAACTAGCATTCGGAACCCTGATCAATTTTCTCTCACGAATGCTATTTAAGATGAATTAAAAACATAGTGGCATCCGACATCTATTTATCACATGCCATTCATGCTACCTAAATTAAGAACAATTGTCAAAAGATCCATTGAAATAAAAATAAGGACGATTCTTTTAGAGAAACGAAGAAACAAAAAAAAAAAGAAGAAGTCTCAAAAGGAGATTGCCGGAAGGAACGAAAGAAAGTCATTTTAATCGACCCGAATTTTGTACAATCACCTTTCTAAAACTAACCTTCGAATTTTGTTTCTCGCTTAAAAGATCAAGAGCTTACGAAATTTAAAAAAAAAAAAAAGAATTAACGTTTTCAATTTTTTCATCGAAACTATATCTCGTATTTAGTGTTGCATCTCCCCCCCCCTCTTCCCCATTATATTTTGTTGTTTTTAAAGTTAACCCGAAAGACCGACGAGTCATAAAATCGTTTCGACGAAAATCTTTTTTCTATACACTTGTTTCATTGTGTACTACTACTAATAGATCAATTTGAATCGATATAAAGGTATGACCGTGATGCCATTGATTACGAGGAATAACGGAAGGCTACTTCTACAAGGTGAACCACCTTTCTTCTCATTTATGGACGACACATATCACCAAATGATCCTAGTTGATTATTTTATCAAAAAGAATTTTCTCTCATACGAGATTATTCTACGAAAGTTTTAACAAAAGTTGTTTCAATCTATTCTAAGAACTATCTTGGACTTTGTCGAGATGACTAGATATAAACGAGTAATAGCATCTTATATATTCATTGAAGTATCGTTTATTAAATACTGTACCGTCACCATTGCATTATAACCCATTCTAATTCCAGTTCTAATCACGTCCATATACCGCTAACTAGGACTTCGATCGAAAACGAATAACACTGACAATGAATAACGGGAATGTTTAAACAACGGTAAATCGTACTTTTATTATAAAGGAATTAACATCATTTTTTTTTGTTCTTACCTTCTTTTTTTGTCACCTTTCTTTCTCTTTTTTCTTTTGTTTCCGCCGTGCGCACGACAAATAAATAATTTTGTTTACTGGTGGATTCGAAAATGTAGAAATCGTCTCTTTCAACTAAAGAAAAACTCGTTCCCGCGATAGTGGTTAATAGAATTTTGTATATAACTTTCGTAAAATTTCTTTCAGATGAAAACAGATGGACCAACAAGATTTTATTTACGAAATTTAACCGACTCGTCTCTTACGTTGGTTAAGAATTTCTCTTTCGGTAAACGTCCAAAGTTTTTTCTTTTCTCTCTATTTGTGTACACGTTAAATCATTAAACAAACAGAAGTTAAAAAGGATCTTCAAATCTTATATCATAATATTTTTATATTATATAAAATTTTGTATTTAAAATCGTCAAGGATTGATAGTTTTTCATTGAATATCTAAATTCGAATATATTTTTCTGTACAATTAGATTTCTACAGTCTATTTAACATTAATTCTTATATTAGCTAAATAATTGTCTATAATTATCTATAATCTTAAATTGGTTGAAAAAAACAATCATGAAATTTAAAAATAATTTTCAAAAATCTGTCAATTATTCAATTTTCAATATTTTCTAATAATCTTAGATGTTCATTCTATCGCCACAGGTTTACAAATTAAAATTCCTATTGATTTTTTGATGTCAGATAAGCCAATCAATCAGCCGGAATCACGGAGACACTCAATAAGCTTTTTTTCAAGATGGGTATCTTCGTGTCGTCAAGAAAAATTCCTAACAAAAGCTTAAAAAATCGGCTGTCACACAGAGTGACCCAGTTAAATGCTCACTTTCCTCAGACCTTATTAAAAGTAACCAGTGATCGGTATATTTCGCATAAGTATAACATTTTTTGATTGGCAATAAAATAGTATAAAAAGTATTTTTCCTTGTTGCGCTTTAACGTCGAAACAACGGAAGGCTGATTCTGCAAGGTAAACCACCTTTCTTCTCAGCAATGATGGCATGCCGTAACACGACGGTTAACTCAACTACGGTAATTCGATACAAGACTAATCGCGAACTAGGTAAGTACAAGATAGGAGGCATTTAATTTCATCGACACGCTTTACTCCTCCTAGACAGGATTTCCATACTCATCATAATTGAGTTTCTCTTTCAATTATCAGAAAATAATGCCGAGTCCGTGGCAACTCACTTACTCTCTCAAAATGCAAAAGACTACTTTCAGACTTTTTCCAAGCTTGGAGAAGTCCATGCGAATCGAACAAATGCTCGAGAAAGTCGGCACAAGTAAGAATAATAATCGAATACTCATCGTTTCTTATACAGGATGTTCAAAATATGATTAGCTATACTATTCGTTGACATTTAACAAATAATTTGGTTTAAATCAAATTTAAACTCAAACCCTTCTCTTTAAATATCTCGAAATAACAATAAATGAACTTTCCAAGAAAATGACTATATTTTTATATAGCTTGATACCTGAGACTGATAATACCTTATAAGATTCATTTCAACAAATCATTTTATCCTTCTTGTAAATATATTTTCTATTAAAAGTAATAGAGTATAATAACATAAGACATGGTAAAATTCCAAACCATGATTCACCGAATAGATTTATTTTCACGTTGTTTCGCCAAAATGATTCCTCGATTATTTCGAAATCGTACACGTATCAAACGTACGAAACGAAACAAAACAAAACAAAAATGTTGCCAAAGTAGATCGATGTTTATGATCAGATAAAACAACGAATCGTACGTAAGCAATCCACGATTTTCGTTACACTCTGTATACAAACGTTGTGTCGGCGAGAAAGAGGTAAGTTTCGAAATACGAGATGTGCATAATTATACTCGCCTACTTACACATTAGTATTATATTATACATGCATCAAGAATGTAACGAAGTTTTATTTATTTCTGGCACGCCCTAAAAAACTACCTGCTTTATTCTGCGGTCACCAATTTTCATAACTGCTTTTTCAGGTTTGGTCAAATATGTATATATATATATACACACCTACTACTCTTTTGTATATATTTATTTTCCTTTTCTTTTTCTCTCCGTCTTTGTTCCTCGAAATATCATTCGCGTCATCGAATAAGCCTCGGCATTTCGATTCGTTCTTGGTACGATCGAGAAAATCTTTGAAAAGGCCAGGTAAACGGGTCAGATCGTTGTTGCTGATGAAATGAATCAATTTTATTCGAGTCATGAGTGACTAAAGAAAAAAGGACCTCCTTATTCGTTATTACCGACGCGCAATGTCATCAACATGAATTTCACCTTGACCGTGTACAGGTCATTGTCTACTAACTTTTAGATACTCCAAAAAAGTATTTATTACAAGTTTCTATTCATTCTGGAAACCGTCACATTGAAAAACATCGAAAACTACGAGGAAAAAAACAGAGACTATCTCAAACGAGTTTAAGAAAACAATTCCTAAAGTGTCGATTAATAAAATCTTTAATAATTTTCTTTGATGTTATAAAAATTGTATGAAAATAATTGACAGATAATAGTGTCTAACCATAAGTTAATTAAATAAAAAGTATCATTTTTTAAATAAGAATATATATATATTATTTTTTTTATATTATATTATATTATATTATTTATATTTTGTTATATTATTTATATTATTTTATATATATTTTTTATATATATAAAAAGGAAAACTTAAAGTATCAAAGTATAGGATGGCGCTTCCAATGATGAAGTAGACACCATTTTAAAATGCCAACTGCCAATTGACATTTATCCACGTTATACACGTAAGAACTATCTACACAGTCGACGTTTGTCCTAGACGAGATAGCATACATATCCTCGTGATCCACAGGATCTAATCCGTATTTCGTAATGGCTCATCGGCCATCGTGCTCTTTAACCAAAGCTCATGAGCTCGTACACATCTCGTGACTTTTATAAAAAAAAGTGGGAAGTTACCTATAGTTACGAATACCACAAGGACCTCTCCTCCTCATTGGTGAAACTTACTACGAAATAAAAGGTACGTTGTCGATGCCGCAGGATTGATTTTCGTGCTGTACAAATATTTCAGACACTTTCAAATGAACTCTCCGAGTCTCTCGATACCGGTTTCATATATATCATTATGTAATATATATATTTATTTGTAATAATAAATACAACATTTTTATAATTATTCGAAATTAATAATTTTATAAGATAGAAAAATCAGGAATAATATTCAAAACAATTACTCTAAAATAAAATTCATTAATAAGGGGATAGAAATTAGATATTTATCTGAAGAAAATGTCTTCTAAAAGATTCCTCGTATAGAAAACATAATAATAATTTGAAATTCGGTTAAATAAGAATTCACTGAACGTTCCTATCAAGGTTTCACTATACTTTCTCGACTAGCGTGAATTTCGACTGTGTATGTCCCCTTGTGTCTTTCTCTTTCAACATAGGTCAAAAGAAAGAGATATAAAGAGACACGAATCTTGGATAATGAAATGAAGATATAATAAAATGAAAAAGAATAAAAAATGAAAAAAGGTTAAAGATAAAAAGGAAGAGCCAAATAAAAAATTAAAGATGAAATGATGCTAGCTGGATGGCTAAAAAAAAAGAGAGAAAGAGAAGAGAGGGGAAAGAGAGAGAAGGAAAGAAAGACTAGACACAAATCACTGAGGACTATTCGTACTATACGAAAACTGGTTTTCTATTTCTCTTGGTGTTTATTGTATGGTACGCCGGTGAACGTGTGCCCCCATTGGCATCCCGACGCGTGCATCTCGCCAAGGACTCCACGACACGCGTTTAGAAATGCCTCAAAGTTGGATCCTTATGGAACCGTATGCTTATTGGTACCTCCTCCTATACTTATCCTTTTCATATAAGAAGTCACGTTTAGCATTTATTACCAATGATATGTAATGAATTATTTGAGAAGGTATAATAATCTGACAAACCGATAGATTGACGTGTATTTCCTTTCACGAATCTTCCGCGTTCTAAAAGATTATTTTCTCGCAAATACTATTATAGAATATACTTGAAAGAGTAAGAAATATAAAGCACGAATATGGTACTATGGTAGTCTAACAATAAACGTATCGAGTAATACACATACGAGTGAGTGTATCGTGTTGCAGTATGTTACCAGATGACAAATATCAGGAAACTAATGTCACCGTAAATTAAACTCGATCATTGTATCTAAAAATGTTCGATACTGTGTTAACTTAAGAAATAAATTATTTAATTTAACGTACTATCAACGATTTGTCATTGAACACATTTAAACGTCTTAATCGCTAATTTTCAATGTTGTCCAACGGAAATATACAGAAGATAGTGAATTCTTTACTCGAAAATTCGATGTAAGAGAAAACAGCTGTCTCGGTTAACAAATGTTTAAAATACGTTGCCTTTCGAGACATACCACTGCCGACAACTATGACCTTTATCGTGTATGCTGTAAATTTATTGACTGCTTGATCGCATACGTTCCTCGATAATGCGTTACATGAACGTCATTTCCTTTAACAAAGACTTCCTGAGTTTTCCGTTTTATAACGTCGAATCCATACGATTTTCTATCGATCTCGCGATAGATTGAATAAATTATTGAAAAAGAAAAGTGAACTTCTAATAAAAAAAAAAAAAATGATACTTCATTTAAACCTAAACTCTTCCCTCCGGTTGAATTCTTCGGTCTTTCTTTATTCGTTTTACTTTATTTTTTTGTTGAATAATTGAATAAATTTAGTGAAACTCGTCTGGTGTATAACATGGAACGTTTAATCCATATGCCAGCCAAAAAAGACACAGCCTTTGTCAATTGAATATGACCTCGATAATGAAACCGATTCCAACACCGATACTACTCTTATATTGTGGTTTACTTTCCTAGTTGACAACACTGCTGCAATATCGATAAGATCTTTCAAGTGTGAAGGAAAAACTATTATCCACCTTTCGATGAACTAAATATTGCTGATTCGATACGATATGTTTGACATTAAGAACTAATATTGAAAGTTTTACTGCAAAATTCAATAATGTAAAAGTACTAACAGATCTTTTACGATATATAATAACTATGTTATTTTTTATTCTTGCGTTGTATATATGGATTATGTATTTACAAAACCATAGCTAGATCTGACGTTTGTAATTACATTTGTACCAAACCGTTTTCTCTCTAAAACCTCAAAATGAAAGGCAAATCACTTTTATGCTAAACCTAGATTTACTATACCATTTTCAAATATAGTTTCTAATAATTTCGAACAATCTAGAAACGAAGTTTAAATTAATATCACTGGAGAGACAGGAATATGATGACCTTGTTTTAATTTTAGATAAAAGATTCAGGAGTTTTCTTTTATTCGTCGATGAAACGTGTTTAACATCGAGATTGTTTCTTTTATATTTTTTTCAAATATTCATTTTAAAGAATATATTTAGATTTAAAGAATTATCAAAAATCTTGGCTATTGTAAGATTCTGAGTAGTTCTTGGTTACTTGGATATAAAGTTTTATCCAAAGAAAATGAAGATGAAGAAGAAGTACCACAAATGAAGCTTATGTTAAGAATCATGTATATCGTAAATGTTACAACAAAGATGGCAGCACAATCCGGATGGTGAAAGTTTTTGCAAAGAAGAGGGAAGGAGTGGTGGTGCATATATAGAAGGGCGAGAGGGCGCGGCTTGTTCAGACACTTTCCATCCTGACGACGACTAGGACGAGGACGAGGACGACGACGACACAACACAACAACAACGACAACACAACCACGACGACAACGACAACCAACAATGTCGCCGAGGTTGATATTCCTGTTAGGAACCCTCTGTCTATTTGCCGGTGAGTACACCACGACGATCGTCATACTTATTCGATATTTTCATTTACTTTGGTCCCCAAAAATCGTCTCTTCGTCGTTCCTATTTATTTTTAAAGGTAAACTATAAAAAAATAAATAAAGAATATATAATGATTGTTAATTAGTTAAATCAGTTTTTTAGATCTTTCACTGTTTAGAACTTAACATTTTTATAAATTACAATAATTCAAATATCATGTTTTAATATGAATTGAAGAAATACAAAGTTCTTCGGTTTGGAGACTTTAACGAGTGGTAAAGACACTTTATCAAGGAAACTTCGATGATACGTTACTTTTCTACTCTTAATTATTTTATTTATCTAATAATTAAATAATTTAATATTAGATTGTTAAAAAAAGAAAAATATTATTTATTTGTTATAAATTTTGTTTAGATTTATTATAAACGCTTTTTAATCCTCGTTTTCGTCAAATGCCATTATGTTTACCGAAAAAAAAGAATAAGAAATGAAATAGATAGATAGATAAATAAATCTAGAGATAGAAAGGGAAAGGGATGTGGTAAAAAGAGAAAGAGAAAAGAAACATACTTCTTCGGATATAACCACCATCACTTTCCCCGTGCTCGCCCTGACATTTGCAAGACTTTCTACTTGGAGAGTTCGTCGACCTATTCTTCATACCATCTCCGTTTTAAGAATCGTACGACACGATCGCGACATTTTCCGACAACTCTCGATCGTGATGATGATGATGATGATGATGATGTCGTCCTTTACATACAAATATATAGACAAATAAATCAATATTCATAACACGTAATACGTATATATATACGTTGGAAATAACAATGAGAATTGAAAAAAAAAAACAAACAAGAAAAAACAAAGTAACAATAAATACAACGTACCCTACATGCTAATTTTGTAAAAAATAAAATTACCTCTCGAAGTAAAAATAATTCTCTTCTCGATACTTCATCTTATAAATATTAAAATTATAAATAAAAATCTTTCAGGAATAATAATATATCCAATCTGAATTTGCTCAAAAAATGTATCTTTTCAATCACAATGAAACGTGCGTTATATTTTTATTCTTTTATCAATTTTCAAAACGAGCACAACTTCGTTTTCGTATTATTTGTATATAAAACAAACAAAAGAAGATGTTTGTGTTTTTAGAAGATTTATTTTCTTGCAGGAGGACAAGTAAGAGCGCAAGATGACGAAGGAGATGACGATCTCGATCCTAATGCTGAAGAACTTTGCCACGATAGGCCGGGTGACGAATATTTCCGGCTAAACGTTGGAGGTGATTGTCGCGATGTCGTCAGGTAGGAACTAATAATCGTATTGAAATTATACCATATTGAAATAATCATTCTCTCGACCGACTTAATTATTTGTGTGTGTGTCTGTGAGAGAGTGTGCGTGTGTATATGTGAGTGTGTATATGCTGAATATTTAATTATCTTGTAAACTACTTTAAAAATCAGATTAATCGTCGTCTTCGCGTAAATCGGATCGCGTTGTTGAAGAAAGTTTACGACCGACTATAACTTTCGAGAAAGTAAACACGTTTGAATTTTTATTATTTCTAATAAAATAATAAATCACATGGTTAAATAGATGTTTCAAATGATGCAACATTAACGAGCTATTTCTAATAGAAAGTTTTACGATACCATCATGTATATTAATTTTCAAATAATAAATACAATATTTTATATACATACGCGTATTTTATATTTAATGATATTAATAAAACTTCAGCTTAACGTGTGATTTATCGATCTCCATCTAAAATCGGAAGTTACGAACCAGTAAACTTATATAACACCACACATCGAAGAAACTAATCTAACAGTTAATGCACTTTCATTTTCACTCACGTTACGTCTAGTATCCGGTTTAGATTTTTTATCGAAAATATATACGGTTTTTGCTTAATTATTAGAAATAAGACAAATTTATATCACGTATTAATCAATATTTATTCGTAAAAATATATTCTAGAATTAATTAAGACATAGTAGTGTCGAATGACGTTTAAAATTTGCAATTATGCTGCATGCAACAATCTCTTTAGTTGAGCTTTCTAAAAATGATGTTGCATGCACCGATTGCTTCATCGGTGTAACGAATTCTAATTACAAGAATTCACTGTAATACGAAATAAACAAAGTTTCTTAAAATAATAACATTATTACATTATATATATATATGTGTGTGTGTGTACCAAGAAAATTATCACAGTGGCATAAGTTACAAAAATAAAAGTAAAAATAATTAATTTTATAATATAAACAATTTTAATATAAAATAAATTATAATAATACATATTTATTGTTATATTTTGGATCGATTGTCAGTCAACTATCATAACTATCGAGATATATTGTAAAATATACGTAGATACATAATATATATATATACATCTCTCGTGTTTCTAATATCGAGTGGTTTTCTTTGAGTCATTCGATATTCAACAGACAAGAGAGTTACATTCTCAAGGACTCTAGATTCCGTTGAAAATATAGAAAATCAAAAGAAATTATCTAATAAATATATAATTGTAAAATCACGAAGAAAAAAGTATTATTTTTTTCCTGGTGCAGTAGACCACCGGGAATGATGATGATGACGATTTAAATGATTACCGTAATGCTTAAATAAATAACTTAATATTAAAATACGATATGGGTGAAAATAATCGCAGGTGCGACAAAGCCAGTGAAATCGGCGTTACCAGGTTGGCAACAGTACGATGTCCGACCGGTCTCGCTTTCGACATTGAACGACAAACCTGCGACTGGAAGACAAATGTCAAGAACTGCGAACAGCTTGAGAGTAAGAGAAATTTCATTTATTTCCCCTCTTAGACTGAAACGATTCCCTTTTCTGCGTTTACCAGGTGTACAAGGTCCGGGCTGAAGCAAATCACGTGTCCCAGCGGGTTGGCCTTTGACTTGGACAAACAGACCTGTGACTGGAAGGGCAAAGTCACCAACTGTGACAAGCTCGAGAGTAAGTCGTAGAATCGGGTGGTGAGAATCGGAGCGAATTTATTTTTATTGTGGTTCTTCTTAATCAACGGATCCATCGTCTTGTAACAAACTTTTTCTTATTACATTTTTTCTTTTCTTTGACATTAAATTAAACCTAGTACTATAAATAAACAATTGTTATTCTACGAAATTCACACAAACACAATCTATATTTAAATTAATTTAAAAAATTATATACCCGGGTTAAATAACATTTGTTTATTCTACAAAAATTAAATCTATATATTCATATTATCTAAAAGAAAGAAAAAAGATTATCCTACCTTGGAACGGTACGATTAAAAAATATTTTGTTGCAATACTTACCCACGATGGAATCGTTAACCTCTCTTGCGTAAGTCAATGAAATAAACGCGAGAGAATCAGAAGAACCTAGAAAGCTCCGGTCTCCTCGTAGACTCATGACGTAGCACGCACTGAAAGATTACCAGCACTAACGCACTATAATGCTCGAATCTTTCGAGAATGATCAACGATCTATCAATGGCTCTAAACAAATGTTTCTTTTTTTTTCTTAAGAAATCATTTAAAACTTATACGTAAGAATAGGTAACATATCTGTAATACAAAACTTCTCGTCGAACGATAAACAACTTTGAATAAAAAAACAATCAGAGCAATTGAAAGATCGCAGGAGATTCTCAAAAAAAAATAAAAAGGAAGAAAAAAGGTATAAAAACATACAAACAAATACATCATAATAACATATACTCTGAATATCATATTTTTTACTATTTTCTATATCTTTCGTATATCAATCTTACTTTAATCATGCTTTTATACGACTAATCCAGTACTACTGTGGCATACGATTCGCAATCATTTGTATCATAACTAACATTAGCTTGTCGTCAAAGGAGAAAGAAAAAAAAAAAATTATCTAAAAAATTAAAAGATAAAATAAGTTATTCTAACGCAATTGCGTGGTTCAATGCTAAACATGGAAAGTAAAGAAAAAAAATGATCAAGAAAATTTAACCCAACACGACTAGAATCGTTTTCTTGTGATTCTTCTCTTTGGAGAGTTTAATATCTCTGTGTTAGATTTCGTCGTGATTTCATGGAGGAATGATCTAAATTAGCAATGGCACGCAATGATTTTCTAACCGTCGAACGGCGCACACAAACGCTCCTTTCTCCTCATAATCGCTCCAGGTACCAGGTAGCACGCACTTGTTTAACGGTTTATCCGACACTCTCTTTCTCTCTTTCTCTCTTTCTCTCTTTTTTTCTCTATTTATCTCTCTCTTTTTATCTATCTATCTCTTATTCTCACACACCACTTCTATTTCCTGACATCCAGATCGGTTTCGCTCCGACAATTTGGCCTCCTTTTAAGAGATCTCGTAGTTACTCGTAATCAGACTCACGAACTTTAGAATTAACTTTGACTTCATCGAAAACTCATCTTTCGAATACATCTAATCTATGGATCATTTATTATCAATAAAATAATTTTACGATCTGTTGAACGTTTATCTTTTTTCTGGTTTCTATTTTTATCTTTATTCTTTTATCACGCTTGACATATACACGTTATTCCTTCAAATTGATTTTTCAATCTAACTTCTCGAAATACAGTAATCCTTCGTTATACGTCATTATCATCGATCGAGAATTTCTTTTTTTTATTAATTTATTTTTGTACAAATTTTTCATCAACGTCATATACATTTATTTACACGTTTATAATGGTAATTGCAATGTTGCATTTCTTGGTCAATTTTTAATTTTAAAATTTATACCATCCGTTATACACACGAATAAAAATAATTAATAGCAATTAATATTTTCGTACTCGTATTTTTCAAAATTATTGAATCTTCGATCTAAACTCGTTTAATTTTTATGACCATCTTAGTCTCATCTTTATTCGCAATTTCGTTATCCATGTAAAATCGTAAAAAACGCAGATCAATAACGAGAAATTACTGTAAATTAAACATTAGCAATATTTTTATAAGATCTTCAAATAAAGAAGATAAAAATAAAAGGAGAAGAAAGTAACGTGTTAAGGGTTAACGAAGATTGCATATCAAACATTGCATTAAGAAGCATCTTCTTTCATTCATAAGTCGAATGCGTGAGAATACGTGATTAACACATCGTTCTCCTCTCTCTCTCTCTCTCTCTCTCTCTTTCTCTTTCTTTCTTTATTCATCTCTCTATCTATCTATACTTCTTCTTCTTCTTCTTCTTATCCACTTACTTTCTTTTCTTTTTCATTATTTTTTTTCCACGACCTCTTTCATGGGCATGCAAAATTCAAATAACAGTCAAGAAGCTTGCGTGCGTCGTCGTGAGCCGACACAGCACTCGAGTCACGACCACCTTCCTCTCGAGTGAAAAATAAATACTTAAGACTTTTGAAAAAAAAATACAGACTATGTGACGAGAATACAAGACGAGACTGAAAGTCAAGGCTCTATCTCCATATATATATTATTAAGATTTTATTTGAAGGACTAATGAAGACTAATTTGAGTAAAAATGTGATATTTTTTAAATGAATTATCCCGGATAATAAATACCAAATCCTATGTAAATATATTCATATATATATATATACAACAAACAAGTAAAGTTAGCATTACTACTGCTACTGCTGCTAATACTACCATCACAACCCGCCAACGATCCCTTTAATTATAATATAATTATATGTATCTGATAATTAAATGTTTTTATTAAAAATAACGTGAATTAAATCGTCGTAGAAATGTATTTTGTTATCGGTAAAAATAGAAAAAAAAAAAAAAAGAAATAAAGCTTTGGAAATGGGTTAGAATTAATTTCAAGCACGATAAATTAAGCTTCGTTAAAAAAAGATTTAAAAAAATAAATAGATAAATAAATAAGTAAATAAATATAGAAATATTTGAAAAGAATAAAATATCCATGGCCTGTTAGCAGGGTTTACTCCTGAAACGTTGACGATGCGTGTAAATAAATATAAAATTAGGGAGTAAGAGTAGTATTGGGCCTTGATTTACACACATCTTACAACGATTACACACTGGTGACCTAATTCGAAAAGCCTACCGCCGTAGATCGGACTATTGAGTGTTACTTTATGAAGGCATCATTAATCGAGAGTTACATTTGCAGAGCCACGTAAGGTCTTGCCCATCTTAAAAACCGACGAACCAGTTTGCCCGGAGGGAAAGTTGTCCTGCGGAAATAAAGAGTGTATAGACAAGGAACTTTTCTGTAACGGCAAACCTGACTGCAAAGACGAGTCAGATGAAAATGCTTGCAGTGAGTAAAAAAATAATGTTCCAAAATAATTTTTTATATAATTCGTAACATAATAAAAACCAAAAAAAACAACTTGATTCAATCGCAATTGTTAATTTCAGCCGTTGAAACAGATCCAAACCGTGCACCAGATTGCGACCCAACGCAATGCGTTTTACCAGATTGTTACTGTTCAGCCGATGGTACTCGTATCCCTGGTAATATCGAGCCTCAACAAGTACCACAAATGATAACAATTACGTTCAATGGAGCAATAAACGTTGATAATATTGATCTTTACGAAGAAGTTTTCAACGGTCAACGACAGAATCCAAATGGTTGTCAAATACGTGGTACCTTTTTCGTTTCTCACAAGTATACTAATTACTCAGCAGTTCAAGATCTTCATAGACGTGGTCACGAGATCTCAGTATTTTCTCTGACTCATAAAGACGATCCACAATATTGGACCCAAGGTACCTACGACGATTGGTTAGCCGAAATGGCAGGTGCTAGACTTATTATCGAACGTTTCGCTAACATAACTGATGGATCGATCATCGGTATGAGGGCACCATACCTCAGAGTAGGTGGAAACACGCAATTCGACATGATGGCTGATCAATTTTTCGTTTACGATGCCTCGATCACGGCATCCTTAGGACGGGTTCCAATTTGGCCATACACTCTTTATTTCCGTATGCCTCACAAATGTAACGGAAATAGCGGTAATTGTCCGTCGAGGTCACATCCGGTCTGGGAAATGGTCATGAACGAGCTCGATCGTAGAGACGATCCGACTTTCGATGAATCTTTACCTGGTTGTCATATGGTTGATTCATGTTCTAATATTCAAACTGGTGAACAATTCGGCAGATTACTAAGGCACAACTTTAACAGGCATTTTAATACGAACAGAGCACCATTAGGTTTACATTTCCATGCCTCGTGGTTAAAGAGTAAGAAGGAATACAAAGAAGAATTGATCAAATTCATCGAAGAAATGCTTGCCAGAAGCGACGTTTACTTTGTCACCATGGTTCAGGTAAAAGATATTTATTTAATTATTATTAACACTTAGCCAACCGATCAAAAATATCTCCTATTTTGATCTTACCAATGTATTTCTTTTTTTTTCTTATTATTAGTTAATAAATTTATTATTAGTTAAACGAAATTATTATCGCAAAATATATTTAACCAAGTAGTGAACATTAGTCCGCGTTACTTGCCAGAAATGCGTGGTTGGCTAAATGTTAAATTATTAATTTTAATTATTATTAAAAAAGTATAATGTTAATTAACAAAATATCTACAATATTTGTTATGTAATGTTAACGAATCGGGTCTTTTTTTGTTTTGTTTTATAAATATTTAGGTCATCAAATGGATGCAAACACCGACAGAACTCTCAGCATTGAGAGACTTTCAAGATTGGAAGGAAACTTGTGACGAAAAGGGCCAACCTTATTGTTCCTTGCCAAATGCTTGTCCATTAACAACTAGAGAACTTCCAGGTGAAACTCTGCGTCTTTTCACCTGCATGGAATGTCCCAACAATTATCCATGGTTACTCGACCCGACCGGCGATGGTTTTTCTGTAAAGAAAAAATGAACTCATAGGACTGAAATGAATCTCGATTTTAAAAATTGAGACGCGCAATTTTCCAACGACTTAACGCGAAAATTACGAATATTACGGAACAAAAAAATAAGGGAAAATACGTTTCCGGAATAATCCTCGTGCATATATTTGAATAGCAAATTCCGGTTGACTCGATATATTCCCCTATAGCTAAGAATGTTTAAAAAAAAAATCACAGACACACACATACACACACATACACATACCTATATGCTAAGAAGATCTCTCGTTGCATTAGTATGGGACTATTAAAAGTTACAAACAGATAAGATCTAGTTGAAAACTATTCCGATCTCATCGTACTCGTGTGATCATCTAGCTTTTAGCATGATAACACCACCCTAGCTTCGTATTTTTCGTACTTTTATTCTTATTTACGAAACATCGGTGAACGATAAAGTAGTATCGATAAGTTTGGCGAAGTGGGAAAATCATTTGTTGAAAGTAAATGTGTATTTATAATTGTACGTCATCGTTAATAAAGCGTAAAATCAATTTTCTGTTATTTTATAAAAACAACGACTCGATGTCTGTTTTTTACTTTCCTTTTTTTTTTTACTTTCGTTCACTCTCTTGCCAAAATTAATTGTATGAATGAATGTAATGCGTGATTAAATACATACGTAAAGTATTATATAAGTATTGAATTATTTCATCGATCGATTGAGAAACCTAAAAAAAAAAAAAAAATACAAAGATTTAACCTTTTTAATATTCATTATTGCCCAAAAATAAAAACTTACGAAATAAAGTCAATAATAAAATATTGTATATATCAAATAAATGTAAATTTTCTTCGGTTTGCGTTATCTTCTTCTGTAATATATCAGAAGGAAGATATTTAAGGATTAATTTTAAATTTGGGATTACGTAAGTTAAAATAAAACTAAATTAAAAAGAACTAATTTTTCAAGCAACCCATAAAACAAAATAAATGAAGAACTTTTAATGAGAAATACTCTAACTCGTCATAACTGTTCACCAACATTACAAAACTTTGTTAATTGATTTCTAAAGGAAATAGGATTCTAATTTATTGTAAATTATAAAAACAAAAAATCACATGATTTAAGTTATTGCTTTCATGTAATTTCAATGATATTATATTTCAATTCATGATATGTAACATTACAATTACTATCGTAAAGTGTATGGAAAAAACCAGCAAGCGAATCAAATGACACAGAAGATGTAGATAAAGAATAATTACTGAACTATAAAATGTTATGAAAGTACAATAATTTCTGAAAATTAAGATAAACAAAAGGAACAACTTGGCAATGTTTATGCATGTGTGTGTGTGTATGTGTGTGTGCGAATGAATGATCTTGTCCTAAGAAAAAGATTTAGTTTGAACTGATCAGTCAAGAAGAGAAGACACATTTCAAGTATTATAAAAAAAATCATCTGATCATTTATATTATCTATCAAATGATAAACTTACAGCATCATATTATGTAACACACATTGAACCTATTATACAGCAGCATAAAAATCTTTAATACAACCACTAACAATTTCAAAATAAAATAGAAAGGGAAGAACTCTATAATTGTAAGATAAAACGATAATTAAAAATTTTTTGAACGTTTATTATCAAAATATTAAAAAATATTACACATTTAATTGCACAACAGAAGAAATATTTTTCTAATAGCAATCTAATTATTCTTATAATAGAAATATTTTTATAATAGAAATATTTTTATAATAGCAATCTTTTTATAATAGCAATCACTACTATGCAACACCTGTTTAACTAATAATAAACTTTATTTGCAATGCATTTATCTAACGGTAATGTCACTAAGCATGTTACTAATAACAGCTAATCGATTCTTATCGATAAAATCGATTAAATGATAATCGATTAAACGATAATTATTTGACATAGTAACGTCGGTAAGTGACGTTGATACTCGTTGCACCATCTACTGTCAGAAGTTAACATTTTTTAATTTCGAATACGTTGCTACAACATCTAATGCAGTTTGAACTAATTTTTACATTAGACCAATTTTTACCTAGGAATGATATTGGTGTATTAACCCTTTGCACCATGAAGTTACCTCTGGCGCAACAAAACTATTTTTTCCTAAAACTCTTTAATCACCTCTGACATGATACTACAGGAAGCAGTTTTATTTAAAAAATGCTTTTAAATTATGTGCATGTACATAAAAGTCAATCGTTTATTAATATTTAAATAACTACAAACAATTATTTCATACCTAATATGTAATATCAAAACCACAAAAATTACATCATAATCGACAGATAACAAACTAGGAAACAATTATAGTCCAAAAGGGTTAAATATGATTGAAAAAGTATTAATCTCTAGCAATAGATGGCACGTTGATTATCTAACGCCACCTACCAACATTATTATGTAAAATAATCGACTCACAACTATTAGTAGCGTTCTACAAACCATAACCTTAAATAAGTTAAACACAAAATAAGTTAAGAGAGTATATAAAGGACCCTAATTCAAGGCTGTAACATAGAAGCTTTAACAAAACTTACGTAAATACTTATCAAAAGGAAGCATAAAAAATCAAAATGCCTATTTTAGACAAACGAAAAGGAGACGATATCTTAGCGTTAGTTCCTGCTTCAAAAAGAACAAAAAATGAAGTCGTCTTTAGTAGCAGAGAAAAAGCAGTTGTACAAAGTGTGAGTTTATTTTTAGTATATAATATATTCTAATGTTTTCTTCATTGATTTATTGAGATATTCGTTTAATATTTGATTATATATTTTGTTGTGCTATGTTAAGGGTCCACCAAGAACATCATCATTAATGGCTCCTATCATGCTCCTAGAAGGACATCAAGGTGATATATTTTCCCTTGAATTTCATCCAGAGGGCCAGTATCTTGCATCGACTGGATTTGATCGGCAAATCTGTAAATATATCAAATTATATGTTACATAAATATCTACAAATAAATATTTAACCTTTTCTGCACTCAAATTGCTAGGATTGTCTGGCAATATTTTAATTAACATACTAACTTATTTTTCTTTTTATTGTACAGTTATTTGGAATGTTTATGGAGAATGTGAAAACATCTCTACAATGACTGGTCATAGCGGAGCTGTAATGGAATTGCATTTTAGTCCTGATGGAAGCAATTTGTATACTGCCAGTACCGATATGACTTTAGGTTTATGGGATATAGTGGTTGGCACAAGAATAAAAAAATTAAAAGGACATACTTCTTTTGTTAACTCAGTGGCTGGAGCTAGAAGAGGACCTACACAGTTATGTTCAGGTAGCGATGATAGCACAATACGTGTTTGGGATCCAAGAAAAAGAGGACAGTGTTATACGTTAAACAATACATATCAGGTATTTCTTATTAGAACTTATTCTCAAGTATTATTTAAGAGAGATTATATATTATTTATGAAAATTGTATTTACATCGTATATAGGTAACTTCAGTCACATTCAATGACACAGCAGAACAAGTAATAAGCGGTGGTATTGACAATGATATCAAAGTATGGGATTTGAGAAAAAATGCAATCCTTTATAAATTAAAAGGACATTCCGAGACTATTACTGGATTAAGTCTTAGTCCTGACGGTTCATATATTTTATCAAATGCAATGGACAATACGTTAAGAATATGGGACGTAAGACCATTTGCTCCATTCGAACGTTGTGTGAAAATTCTTTCTGGTCATCAACATAATTTTGAAAAGGTATAACATTGAAATTTTAGGTAGTGTCGTGTAATTAATAGAATAATCAAATTTAACTTAATCACAATATTGATTTATATAGAACCTTCAGAGATGTGCATGGTCTCCGGATGGTAGTAAAGTATCAGCTGGCTCATCAGACAGATTTCAATATATTTGGGATACAACCAGCCGTAGAATATTATATAAATTACCTGGACATAATGGTTCTGTTAATGATGTTGATTTTCATCCAAAAGAACCAATAGGTAAATATACTGTTCGACCATAACTTTTAAATACAAATTTAACTATATACCAGAACTATGTAAAAAAAAGTAATTATATATTTCAGTGTGCTCTGGATCAAGTGACAAACAGATATACATAGGAGAAATCGAGACATAATCAATATGATATTATTAATTATACTTTTGTATATACGAAAAAATATTCTAATTAATCTTTTATCGAAAAAAAATAAATATAAAAAAAAGTGATTGTTGTATATGATAGATTATATGTTCATAAGTGTATCGATAAATTAGTTTTCTTATTTATCATTAGCGAATAAATTTTAATCGACCGAATGCGATTTAATGTCGCATTGGTAAACATAGTTCTTTATCATATGCTCCTTAAACTGATAAATAATTTACTCCATTTATATCTTTATAACTTACTAATAAAATAAAAATAGAGTAATGTATCTAAAAATAATTGATACGTATATATTCTAATCTATAGTTTGTATTACCGTCTATTTCAAATACATTAATCAGAGGAAAAAACGATTTCACTGAAAAAAAAAACTGTTTTCTTTGTTAATATTTCAGACAAAGATAAAATAAAATTTTACAAATATTAATCTTTCAAGAATTTATTATTTGTCAGATATTATCAGATTAGACAGAAATCTCGTACAAATAAAGTTATATTTGCGTGCAAGTAGAGAAACTTTAGCGATATGAACTGTTCTGTTCCTCTTATCAGAATTCGTGATCGAAACACAACTACCAATAACTCTATTTAACGCTCTCTTCTTGTATACGCAATGAGAGATAAATATAAAAAATAAAAAGTATTTAATACATAGAATAATATAACGGATATTTTGAAAGATAAATAAGAAAGTATAGAAAATAAAGTAATTTGTTAATTCTGAAAATAAGGATAAAATCTGAAGCTATGCCGTATATAAGATGAATAAGTGGGATGAGAAAGGTAGGGGGATCGGTGCTGTTGACAATTTGGAGGCTCGCCGTGGGTCTCGTTCGCTGCATAACAAGATGATCGTAAGAGAGGAGAACGTAAATACAAGAAAATCTATACAAAAAAAGAAAGAGAGAGAGAGAAAAAGAGATAGAACGTATGGGTGTGTACAAATGCGTGAGCGAATTTATATGAACAAATAAGAGGTAGGAGTAGGAAGAGAGGGTCGAAAGTTACAGGACGGAGGCTTGAAGTGTTAAAGAAGAAACATTTGGGGCGCGTTGTGACGACATGACGTATCGAGCATGCTCGCACGCAGTGTGACGTCATGATCACGGCCTCAGTCAGGTCGCGAACACGTGAACAACACGCCTGTGATCACGCGTTGAACGACTGATCTAGTCTTACGTGATTGGTCGATTACGGCGAGCCCCTTCAGATTATTGGCTAACAAACTACACCGCCACATGATCAGACGCAACTAACTGAGCGCACGTCGGGACTGCCGACCTGAGAAAGCTTCATTACGCTACCAGACGTCCGTTAGATCGAGTTTCTACTTCGATTCGCACGACTTTACTACCCCCATTGCGTTTTAACGTAAATGATAGATAAAATAATTAAACGCGTTAAAGAATAATACTTTTAACGTTTATTTTCAACATTGTTATATAATTTAATATTATTCATTAAAATGGACGCAAATCAAACTCTATTATCACCGCCAGCCTCGCCCCAGTTCAAGCACGTAAGTCTAAACAAAATTAAATGTACCGCCGTATAATCCGTCTACCGACGCCCGCGAAATACAAACGTAGTGTGTTGTTTCTGCAATTGATTTTTCGATGATGCGTAATAATACGAATTTTTGTTACTACGCGATATCGATTTAGTATTTTATCCTAATAAGAATTTTTATTAATTTATATTTATTTCTTTTACTTGATATTATTTTTATTGTCTTCCATGGGTATATTTCGATTAAATTTTATATATTCAAATTTAAATATGTTCTTCTACTAACCCTGCTGCTGTCAAAGAAGAAGAAAAAGAAAAAAAAGAAAAAAAAAGATTTAAGATATCCGCATATTTCTTTTTTTGTTTTTACTGTACAGAAAGTAACTTGAGTACAAGATACGGAGATACACGAATTTTTTTGCCATCATTTCTTCTTTATTCTTCGATAAAAAGGAAAGAAGAAGAAGAAGAAATTTTTCTCGAAATAACTCATGAGAAATGATAATAACCAATATTATTTTTATTTATTTTTATAGATCGAGCCACTACAGTCGTCGTTCAGTGTCGCAGCTTTGTTAGGAGACAAGCTATTGCAAAAGACGACGATGACCGCAAATAAAGAGATGGAGGTGGCAAAGAAGGCGACGGAAATGCACCATCAGGCAACTATGATGAAGATGACGGTGATGGCAACCGAAGAAACGAATGCGACGAAACGCAATCGTGAAAATCCTCAACCAAATTTGCCACTTACTCCACAGCCGTCCGATTCGGAGGAAGACGAGCCTCCACGTAAACGACGTTACGTTGAACAATGCGAATTAGCCAAGGTAAATATATAAATATAAATAAATATACCACCAATCGTTTGAAAATTAAATCATACAACTTTGAATATACGCAAAAAAAAATGTGTTTTGTTTTTCTTTTTAAATAAACTTTGCATTATTACAGTTATTACTTTATGGAACACCACCGGCCAGTCCCGAAGCAACTCGAGCGTCAGTCATAATGCGCGCCAATCGTGACGGCACTTGCAGCCCAGCCAGTATAATACCTACGAAACTGGCTGATACTACGTGTAATAATACGTCCGAGTGGTATCCACCATCGAGTATAACTAAACAGCGCACCGTTGAAAGTAACAGTAAGAGCTCGGACGTTCGTACGAGCGGTAGTAACTCCGAAGAGAACGTATTAAAAAGTCTCAAATTTAAAATGAGCTTAAAAAAAGAAGAGATTATTGTTAACAGTAAAAATACAGATCGTGAAATAATCGGTCAGGCCGCAAAGTTACAACCACTTGCACCGAAACCAGCACCTATTATGGTAACCAGAATTTTAGGATCATCGTTGGTCCTACCACAGACTCCGTTATTGTTGGTAACAGCTAGCACACCAGGTAGAATTAATACAGTAGGAACTAAAGGTGGAAACGTTCAATGCAATGAGTCAGCAGCAGCGAGAAGACGTGTTTACGAGTGTGAACATCCCGGATGCGGTAAAAATTATTTCAAGTCTTCTCACCTGAAGGCACACACACGTACGCATACCGGAGAACGACCCTTTCCCTGCCCGTACGAGGACTGCAACAGACGTTTTTCCCGCAGCGATGAATTATCGAGGCACAAAAGAACTCATACAGGAGAGAAGAAATTCGCATGCACTATTTGTCAAAGAAGATTCATGAGGAGCGATCATTTGGCCAAACACGTTAAACGTCATACCAGGGAAAGGACTACTTCATCGTCATCTTCTAATAGCAATGGCAGTAATCAAATGCAAACTACTTCTGGTGTTAGGCTTAGTATCTTGCCTGTTATCGCGCCAAGAATAACAACGCCACCGACTCATCGAATTTTACCGCCCCAACTTGCAGCTTGATCACAGCAAGATTGATTATTTCATCGAAATACCTGTTCTTTTTCCGAAGTAAAAGAATCATCAAAGGGGAGAAAAAGGGAAAACTAGAAACTCGTCGTTTCTTTCTTGTCCCACAAACAGAACTATTTCCACGTAGCGGTTAATAACCCTTTTGGAAATCTTCTTTAATCCTAATTCAACATTGAAAATGTCTTGTCGAGCTATAATCTTCCTGTGTGATGCTTCTAAGAATCTTTCATTTACGAAGGAATTATAAAATATGAGAAGATGATGTACTTAAAGACAAAAGTTAGAAAAGGAATAAAAAAAGATAAAAGAGAGAAAGGTAGAATGGAAGGGGTAGGAGGGAGGGGTGGGAATGATTGAACCAAGTACCTAAGTGTGTCTGTGATCTGTGATCGTTCGTCTTTGACTGATCATGAAATAAAAAAAAAGAGTATTTATTTAAAGGAGACAAACGATTTAAACAATTCAATATAAATATAATAACAGATATGTTAACGAACTATAATATTAATACTACGACTTTATTAATGATCCTCGAATGGGGTCGTTCGATAGGCATATATTAGAATTATATAGATTATATATATATTATCGTTTTCAAGGAAAAGGTAAAAATATTATTTTCCTTGGAACAAAATAAAGACTTCTTTAATGTACATATAAAGAATTTTTATATACAAAATGAAAATGAATTAAATGACTTCTATACTTTCATAAATCAATGTTTTGAACACTTTAATCCCCATTTCTTTTCCCACTTAACAGATTATTAATAGATTATAAAACAACTAAAGAAAAATCCGTAAAACGCACTTCCCCCTCTCCGTATATTTACATTGCATAATAAATAATATCTGATATGTTTAATATTGGATGTATGTATCATTAATAGGAGGGAACATGCCGAGTATGATTATGGCATTTAGTGATAATTCATTTTAAAAAATATATATATTTACCGTAGAGAAAGATGATTTTCTTTTATTTTGTATCTATCACGAAAAATTTCCATCACGCATTTATGTGAACGATCGATGATTTTAATGCGTGCGTATGATTAAGTACTTTCCAAGATATCGGGGAATCATCAATTAGTTATCCATATTGACTAATCCAAAATCTACTCAGAAAGATGACCAAATTAGACCAATACTAAATTATATAATCATTTGCTTTTACGACTAGATACTACATATTAGGAATATATAATATACGCATGAAACAAGTTTTTCAAATGAATTTGATACTTTAAATATAGAAACTTTCTTCTTATATATACGTATTATGTATTACACATTACATTACTTTGTTTTTTCTTTTTTTAATTTTATTATTAAAAATAAAGAACTACTTATAATAAATATGTGAACAAATATTATAAGTATCTCGATATCGTACTATTTGACCACGATAAATTGTTGCGCATATATATTTGTGCATATATTAATAAATATAGCTGATAAAATCGTTCGATAATATTACATAATACGTAATATTAATCGAATTTTTGATTGTAAATATTCGGAATAACGGTATATTATTAATAGCAATTTAATCGCAAATATAAACATAAGGTAGTACGAAAGTCAACATTTTTTCATTGATACGTGAATCGCAGATATTCCTGTTATAGTTCCTTAATCACTTGTGTCTCCAGACTTCAAACAATGTCAATAAAATGTTATCATACGATGGTGTGATAACAAGTATGAATACGTGCTAAATCTATTGATCATATCATATATTTCCATAAGTTACATCGTTTAACAACTTCAAATTCGTGTAGAAATTTCGAAAAAAACATATTTTCTCCGTATACATCGCGATGCTTTAATACGTATAATAAATATTTTTAAACATCTTAAGAATCATCGTAATTATTATGTTTTGTTATTGTCTTGAAAAAGCTAATTAATTGGATATATCTGTAAATTATATACTTCGACATTGATAATTACAGATCTCTTATCTTCTTATAAGAGCTTGGGAGAGCAACGTTACGATAAAAAAAGAATCGATAAATTCTAGACTTCGGAATCTTTCAGTAGTCATTAAAAATCTATATTTTGTATTATTATTGACTTTATTTAGTTTTACTATAATAGAGGGTAGTGATTTACCGGTCAAACGAGAGAAATCTTATCAAAGGTATCTCGTGAAATCTCCTGTTTTCTTGCATCAGCCAAGGACTTGGTCTCTTTTAAGCGTCATATATATTATAAACAGGCACAGGAAACTCGTAGATGATGCAAAATGTCTTACCGATTACCTGTACACGTATTTTTTCTCTTTTAATTTTTTTTTTTTTTTTTATGTTAAGATATTCTTTCATAAATGTTAATTGTAACGAAAAAGAATCCATGTAAACAGTAAACAACTGCTGTTCGTGGAATTAACAGATTTTTTTATTAGTAGGATCGTGTAATTTGCATATGTACCGTCGTACTGGGGAAGCACATATGTAAGTTAACATAATCGCTTAACGAAAATATTACATTATATTCTTATATATATATATAAAAATATACAAATTAGCATTTAAAATTGTGACATCTATTCTAATATAAAAATGAATGAATTGAAAAAAAAAGAAAAAAAAATTAACTCATCTATAATATTATAAGAAAACCAGCTTTTTGTCTTTAACAATATGCAACTTAATTATGCATAAAAACAAAAGTGCAATACTCTTCTGATGTTGCATCAAATTATATTTCCGTCTTTACCTATGTATGTATATTCATACCAGAGGAAATAAAAAATATACACACAAAACAGGTTTATTGATATTGCTACTCACGCGATTATGAATTGATTCGCATTTGTACAAGCATAGAATATTTATAGAATACTGGGTAGTGAATGTATTCAATAATAACATTCTCAAATTGTTTTATAATAAAATAATAGCATTATCTTTTATAATATATTTATTTTCTATATACATATGCATATACGCTTTATCAAATTTCTGCAAAAATAACCTTATTATACATTTATAGTACGTATATACATATAGATATAACAATATATATATATACACAGGATGGTAAAGAAAAGGGTTCGACATTAAAAGAGCTTTAAGTATACACCGAGATTAGTAAAATATGTCTAATAATTATATGATAATAATAATTATATAATAATAATTATATATTTAATATAATATAATATAATATAATATAATATAATATAATATATTATATATTATAATTATTATTACATATATATAGTTCCTAAAATCAACCCTTTCAATATAAATTAATTTTTATTATTTCTAAGCAAATTCTTTTGTGTACATTTAGTATAATACCAAAAGATTCACTTATATATCGAACACTCATAAATGAACATTTTTTATTCCTATTATAAAATACTATAAGTTCTTAAAATATCTAACCCCTTTTTTTACCACTTTGTATATGATCATATAAAAATTATAAAAGATATAAACTATATAACAGTATAAATTGCATTGCTCTAACATCAGATAGTAACTGTAATGTTAAAAAATATGCAAAATCTCATTGTTTACCACAATATAATGCTTGTAAAATAAATGCTCGTATGCTTGATTTTAAATAAACGTTAAAAGTACTGAATATTTTTGTTATTTATAAAATTTTTTCGATGAATCGGATGCCATGTCGTATAACATTTGGCACGGTTTAAAAGCAACGCCATAATGACTTTGAAATTCTTCCATAATTTTAACCAGTCTGTGTGCTCCATATGAATCTACCCATTTGAAAGGTCCTCCAGTAAACGGTGGGAAACCTAATCCAAATACAGCTCCAACATCTCCTTCCAACTGAAAATGATTTAAATTATGTATTATTGTACGTGCATATTATACGTTATGTAAAACAATTTATCTCTTTCATACATGATTAAAATTACTTACAGGATTTGCTAAGATATTCTCCTCTAAACAAAGTACCGCTTCATTGACAAATCGAGACACCATTCTCATTTGACGATCTTCAGATGAAGTACTTCCTTTAGGCTCAATTGCATATTTTTTTAAAATATTTAATGCTTCAAAATTAACGTCTTTATTCTTTGTATCCTTCTCATATATGAATATACCTTTACCCGATTTGCGACCTAGATTATAAAAGAATAAAGATTTAATAATAATTTAATATTATTAACAATAAGGTATAAATAAACAAATATAAGTAATTACCAAGAAAACCAGCCTTGACCATATCTGACATAATATTCGGATTTCCTCCTGAAAAACGTTCACCCAAAGCTTTTCCCAAATCTACACTAATATGAGCTCCAACGTCAATACCAACTTCATCAGATAAAGTTGCTGCTCCTACAGGAAATCCAAATGATTTGGTTAATTTGTCCAAAACTACAGGATCAACACCTTCCTATATAAAAATATTATATTATTCACACCAATATTATTATTAGCAATTTAATATACAGAATTTTAAAATAATCAATCAATATAATCAATAATATTTCTTCACCTGCATCAATCTAATCGCTTCTGAAATCATGGCAGAGAGTATTCTAGTGGTATAAAATCCAGGCCCATCTCCAACCGTAATAACAGTCTTGCCTTGTTTCAAACCAACTTCAACAGCTGTTTTTATAGTTTCATCTGATGTACCTTTATGAGTAATTATTTCCAATAACTGCATCTTGTCTACTGGTGAGAAGTAATGCATACCGATCACCTACAGATCATGAATGTACTTTTAAATATTAAATAAATAAGTATTTAAATATTTTATTATAATAATAATAAATATACTTTGTCTGGACGACTACTTCCAGCAGCAATTTTCGCTATAGGAATCGCAGATGTATTTGTTGCAATAACACAATACTCTGGAGCATGCGCCTCAATTTCTTTGATGACTTTATGTTTAATAGCAATATCTTCAAAAACTGCTTCAATGACTAGATCTGAATTTTTGAATAAATCATATTGTAATGTTGGCTCAAGATTAGCCAAATATTTATCTCTTTGTATTCTGAAATATAATTAAGTTATACTTTGAAAAATTCTGATTATTAAATATTATTTATATTTATACATACTTGGAAAGACGACGTCTTTTTACAGCATTATCTAAACCTTTCTGAATTTGACCCACTCCACGGAATAATCCAGCTTCATTAGTATCTTTCAAAATAACATGATATCCTTTGTCAATACTTACTTGTGCAATACCTGCACCCATTAAACCAGCACCAACAACGGATACCTTCCTGTAAATATATAATAAACATTATTTTCATATAAAAATATGAAATTCCTAAATTGATTTATAGAATAAAAACTTACTTGACACCACTTTTTGGTACTCCAAAACGATTTCTTTTACAAGCTGTCTGCCCAAAAAAATAGACTCGTAAGACCTTTACACTGTGGAGTAATTGCTAATTGACCAAAAGCCTTAGCTTCTGCCTCAAAACCTGCAACTGGTCCTTTATCTAAACCAATACGAACTACTTCTAAAATTTTCAAAGGGGCTGGATAAAGACCTCCAGTCAGTTTCATAACTTGTGCCTTTGCCTTCTTAAATATTTGATCTTTTACGAATTCAAAAGTTAGAGCATAATTTAGAATTATATCTTGTATAGACTTTTGATTACGATCAACTTTCAAATTTCCATTTACTATATCTTTAGCAGTTCTAATAGCAATTTCTTCCAAATAGTGATAAGTACTGTAATAAAGAAAATATAATCATTCGTATTATATGTTAAGTTAATATCATTCGTATTAAAAAATGTATGCATATATCTTTTATTACTTTCAAATCATTTTCAACTTACTTTTCTTCTGGCGATGCTACACCTGGACCAATACTGTTAACCAGCATATCAACTAATCCAATTGATTTAGCTTTCTTTGCTTTAAGAGTTTTGCCAGTAAGAACCATATCAAGCACATTTGGAATGGAAATAAGTTTTGGTAATCGTTGTGTACCTCCAGCACCCGGAAGAAGGCCAACCATTACTTCTGGTAAACCTAGACCAGTTTTTGTATCATTAACAGCAATTCGATAATGACATGCCAATGCGACCTACATATAAACAAAAAATAAATAAATACAACATCAACTTAAAACGAATCTTTACAATATCAATATTTGTTTTTATTTATTAAAAAAAAACAAAAAACTATATAAAATATACCTCTAAACCACCGCCAAGGCAACCTCCTTGAATAGCTGCTACAATAGGCTTTTTACTGTCAGCTATATTATTTAAAATTTGTTGACCAGTCTTTGCAATATCATAACCATCTTCTTCAGTTTGACACTTTTGTAACATAGTTAAATCTGCACCTGCGATAAAATTACCAGGCTTCCCGCTTATTAAAACAGCAGACTTGATAGCTACATTGTTTTCTATATTGTTTAGAACACCAGTTATTTCTTCCATTACTTCTGAATTTAATGTGTTCACCTATGAAAGATTATTAAATTATTAATACATTTAAGATTACAAAATTATAATACCAATATTAATAATAATTTAATTTCTATTAAAAATTGATCGTATCCTAAAATAATTATATAATATTCAGAGTTATATTGTATATTAATATACTTATAACATTTTGTTACAAATATTTGAATAAATATTCTAAAAATATCGTACCTTAGTTCCTGGTGAATCTAAAGTAATAACCGCTACATCATCAACAACTTTACATTTAAAATGTTTTTTGCCTGTTATACTTGTAAGTGTCCTAAAGGGTTGTATTATTGCTATAAAAGTATTAAACAATAAATTAAATTTTAATCCAAAAATAAATATTACAAAAAAAAAATGGAAGTCAATTTGTGCAACAATATTGATAATAATCATTAACATCATTCACTTGTTAAATCAAAAAAAAACAAAAAAGATTTCAATTCTATAATTACCTGAATTAGTTAAATAATTATTTGTATGTGAAAAACGCAGGAGTGCTCCGAATATTCTACAATTTGCCATTTTTTTCCCGGATTTTATATTTTCAGATTAAATAATTTAATAGCTATTTAATTCACACATTAAGAAATAAAAAAGACACTAGGATGTAACAGCCCTGATCGTGAGTACAAAGTACGAAACCAATTCGAGCCTATAGAAAAGTAAAAAACCTACACGTAGTTTGTAAAAGTTTTATTACCACCGATAAAGAAATATTTGCATTTCTAAATATACTAGGAGATAACTCACCGAGAAGAGTAGAAACTGTTTTCAATTATAGATAAAACTCCCCAAAGGTTTTTCGAAATTAGTCGATAATTGAAATACCGTTCTTATCCTCAGAGTTACTGGTCGTAACAAGATAGTAATTTCTCGAAAATAGTGCTAATAAACAATCACATAGGTGTTCGTCAGAATGTTAAATGAATAATAATATTATTCTGTATTTATAACAAATCTTTTCATATAAAACTTAATGAAACATGTATATTCAATTAAAACGTTTCTATAATAATTATTTATTTATATTTGCATCAATTCTTGTTCTTGTATTGTTTTTTTGTGAATATCTGATATATTACATAGTTCTTACACAGGTTAGTAAAATCATTTTACATGACATACATTTTTATTTTCTATTGCAATTAAATTAAATGATTTTTTTTAAATTAGTGTAATTGGCCGTCCTTAGACCCACGTAAGGTTATTTTATCTGTTGATTCATCAAAATTTAATGAACATCCTGTACGTGCTATGTTTATTGCTGATACTCATTTACTTGGTCCGAAAAGAGGTCACTGGTTTGATAAGTTGAGAAGGTATAAATAAATATATTTTTTATTATCATAATTTAATGTAATTATTTGATAAATTACTTTTTTTTTAATTGTCATATTAATTATTATTATCAAATATATTTGTTAATATTTTTTCAGAGAATGGCAAATGTATAGAGCATTTCAAACAGCTATAACAATTCATAAACCAAATATAATTTTTATTTTAGGTATGTAAAATTATATTCTAGTATCAATAATCAAGTTCTATATGAGTCGTTCGCAGGCCAAAGCGATTAACTCCATTTTTACAATTTTCTTGTTTAAAACTTTAGTCTTAAAGCACTTAATTAATGTTTAACTTCTTATGTTTATAATTAATTTCTTTAATAATAGAATCAACGTCCTAGCCTATTGAAAAAACTAGTTACCATATGATTACTATAATTAAACAATGATGAGCACAGTTAGTACTCTGTGGAATGAATGCTTTGAAACACTGCATTCTGTTAACTTCGGAAAGTGGAAAACTTCAGCGAAAAAGTGGATTGCGTTGAGAAGATGTCATAGAAAAGTTTTGCAAACTCATAAAAGGAAGAGTAATAACAACAATGTTCTTAATAATGAGCTTAACGCCATTAAATAACAAAATTTGGTATGGCTGTTGAGCGATAAATGATATAGCAATGTACGTAATTTTATCAATTTCCTTCACTTTTTATTTTATGGAGTTAATCAGTTTGGCAAATGTCAAATTGGCTTATACGTAACTATTATTAAATATTATAGGTGATATATTTGATGAAGGTGACTGGTCTAACGATAAGGAATTTGATAATTATGTATCAAGATTTCGCTCATTGTTTTCCGTACCAGATGGTGTTCGCCTTTATACAATGGCTGGAAATCACGACATAGGATTTCACTATGGTATTTTATGATAATTACATTTTTTATTGATTATTTAAAATAATTATTTCTTAGACTTATTTAAATTGTATAGTATTATTAGGTAATTGACTCAAATAAACGAAAATTTGTTTAGCCATAACACCTTATACAAATCAAAGATTTGTAAATAAAATGAAAGCACCCAATGTTAGAAGAATCAGTAGTAATGGTAATCATTTCATCTTGATCAATAGTATGGCATTAGAAGGAGATGGTTGTTTTTTATGCAAGTCTACGGAAATTGCGATAAATAAAATTGCTGGTAAATTTTTATATAAAATAATATATATATAAAATTTTAAATAAATTTATAAACCAAATAATTATTTTTCAGAACAATTGCAATGCGCGAAAAGGATGCATAATAATTGCACTAAGAGTGAAGATAAATTATCTATGTACAGTCGTCCTATTCTTCTTCAGGTTTATATTATTTTTTCAACATACAAATAAAGTTAATTTCCATATAAAATTAAAAAGTAATAATTAATTAATATTTTTTGTTTTATGTTCATTACAGCATTATCCATTGTACCGTGTATCTGATGAAATGTGTAATGAACCCGATGGAGCGCCACGTGAAATAAAAAGCTTACAATTTCGTGAACGGTGGGAGTGTTTGTCAAAGGAAGCATCTAAACAAGTAAATAAATTATTCTGATTGTTATTTGTTTTATTTTGAAGTATATAAAAAATAGATGAATTTAAAAAGCTTTTAGATATTTTAAATCCCAGACTGGTTATTGATGGTCACACTCACTATGGTTGCAGAAGAATACATAAAGATGATATTTTGGAATTAACAATTCCTTCTTTCAGCTGGAGAAATATCAATAACCCATCTTTCTTATTGGTAACCTTTTTAATGTATTTTTAAATATATGGTAGGCTCTGCAAGGAGTTATATAAAGTTTTGTTTTAGGGTGTATTTACTCCAAATAATTTTTCTGTATCAAAATGTTACATGCCGGAAGAATCTACTGTGATTTTAATATATAAAACAAGTATAATAGGTATTTTAGTATATTTAATAATAAAATATATTTTCAAAATAATATCAATTGTATTTTTGAAGATGAAGTCACGGTAATAATCTGATTTAACATATGTTCCTACATATGTAAATTGTAATTGTTTCTAAGTAAAATACAAATAAAGGGGTAATTTTATCTATACATTGTTTAATAGAATATGAATATCACTAATAGTATTAAAAAGACATTATACATGAGCACATGTCATGAGCAGATATGTTATTTACATTATTTATATCATAATACAAAACATTATTTTAATAATAGCATACTAGTATGTTTTTTTTTACATATTGTTAATATCGAATATACATTATTAAATGTATTTATTTACATTTATAAAATGTAACAACTATATTGTGAATTAAAATGTATATAATTGTAATAAAGAAGATCATTATAAATTATTCATTAAATTATATTAATATAAAATAATTAAAATTGTTTGTTATGCTAATAATTAAAAATATACACGATGTTTATAAAAACACTATTAAACAAATCGTATTTAATCAAATTAAATTATAATAAATAATAACTAATTAATTTGTTCTTAATCTTCACAATTTAAGATGGACAAATAATATTTGATCTGGTTGCATTCCAAGTACTTCTACCATATTAAAAAACAAGGACTAAAAGATATAATAATTATTAACAATTTAAATTTAATGGAAATATAATAATTCTATAATAATTTTGTGATGCATGAGAAAATTTGTTCATTTCTATACACTGAAAATAATATTATGGATTCATATAGATACAATGCATGTTATTTAAACTATTTATAATTTCTTATAATTTATTACTAGTATTTTGTATTATGTATGTAAATATTGTGTTGCATGTATGTTTGTATACATACATACGTACATAATATGTATTACTTTAGATTTTATTAAAACTCTTATTTTGTTTAATAATTTAACAAGTACACACATTGCTTTCATCTTAATCTCATAATTAAAAAATAATCTAACACTCACCATAAACAAATAGATAATGTTACATTCGCACACCATTCACTGAGTTCATTTATGACAATTATGACTAGTTTATTTAACTGCTGCATATATTTTGCGAATGAAAGCATATGCAGCAAAGAAGCCAATTGTGCCAGTCAATAACCAAAATGTAAGCACCATTAATGCTGTATATGCAAAATACATCAGCGTTGGAACTAATTCTGTTATTTCTAATTTGGTCATAAAGTAAAAAATTGAATATGCTAACATGTATACAGCGGATCCACCACTAACTATAAAACTTCTCCACCACCATCTATAATCCTGTAATTAAATAAATATTATGATTTATTATTGATTGAAAATATAAATGTATGAATAGAGTAATAAATATGTTATAATACATACTTCTGCACATAGTTGCAAATACACCATAACTACAGATATTTGAGAACAAGAAATGACAAGAATACAAAATACTAAAAATAAAAATCCAAAAAGATAATAAAATTGATTTTCCCATAGTGCTGTCAAAATGAAAAACAATTCTATGAAGACAACTCCAAATGGTAATATGCCCGCCATCAATGTACTGAAAAATTCAAGAAAATTTATGATAATCTTTTATATAAATTAACAATATAATTTTAATATATAAAATATATTAAAATACTTACCAAAATATTGGATTCATATACCATAATTGATCTGGAATTTGTCTAGGAATTTGGTTTGTTCTAACAGGATGTGTAAATGGATGTTTACGATAACCAAAGAAATATCCAAGATATATTAAAGGAAGTGAAATGCCAAACCACAAGCAAAGCAATGCTAACATAGTGGTAAATGGAACTGCTCCTGAACTGTGTTTTCCCCATATGAAGAAGTTTAGAAAAAAGCATGTAGTAAATACTATACCAGGATAAAGTGTCGCTGTCTACAAATTTCATAGAATAATTTGTCAATAAAATAAATTATATTATCTACTTTTCCAATTGCATTATTAACTTACCAATAATGCAGCTTTTCTCCATTCTCTTCCTCGCATAGTTTTATAAAGACGTGCGGAAAAATATCCAGCAATTGATCCAGAGAATACAAATAAAAATATAGCACAAGTTCCTAATGCTCCTCTACTTGCTGGTGAAAGCATTCCAAGCATGGCAAAAACTGGTACATAAAAATAACATAATTATTAAATGTTTATACAAATTCTGCAATAAAAATATTCAAATAGAATCTAAAGTGAATATATCGTTATCTCTTACATATTGTGATAAGTGCCATAAAAAATATTTGAATGCCATTGCCTATTACAGCAGCAAATAAACGTGAATTGGGAGGTGGTCTGAAAACATCTCCATGAACTAATTTCCAACCAGTTTCTTCAATGCTTTCGTCTAAACCAGCTAGACTATCATTGTCACCTGCATTGTAACGAGCTATATCTCTTTTAAGAGTCCTTACCATGATCGTAATAAGAATACCTACGGATAAATTATTTGATTACTATTAACAAATAATCATATTTCAAAAATTATAATGTCATTGAGTTATCAAATAAAATATTAAACGAAATTATAATTTCATTTACCATATAGAAAAAAAACTACAATGAGTGAATTTATAATAGAAAACCAATGAATTTTAACATCATTCATTCCTAGATATGTGTCCCATCTGCTTGCCCAACTCACATCTGATTTTCTCCACTTCACAGAATATAAGAATAACAGTCTAGTACTTTTAGGATTAACAAATTGCGGACTTGTTTGAGATGGTAATATACATTTGTTTCCATTATAATTCAATTTATTTATATCTACTGATCGAGCTTCCACTTCAAATTCTACTACTCTAAATTGATCTCTACAAAAAAGAAAAAGATACAATATTAATTGATGTAGTAGATAAATAATAATTAAAAAAAGAAATAATGTAAACAGAAATACGTACTCTCCGTGTTCGTGATATCCTAATTTTAATGT
Organism: Mischocyttarus mexicanus; assembly: GCA_023678845.1. Lineage (NCBI taxonomy): Eukaryota > Metazoa > Arthropoda > Insecta > Hymenoptera > Vespidae > Mischocyttarus > Mischocyttarus mexicanus. The sequence continues at coordinate 1,013,715 of JACGTP010000007.1, read as the reverse complement.
CAAATGATTATTAATATAAACTTGATCACCTATAACACCTCCTAATCTATATCCATGATAAACTACTTCCCCGTTATTAGTTCCTTTAACAAATTTCTTTGTAGCAGCTGGCAAATTATCTATTAATCTAAATATTAAATGTGTAAAATATGAAAAGTAATAGATTTTAGTAATCTGTAAATAAACACGATACAAAAAATATAAACTTTATCTTACAGATGGACAGAGTAATCGTGCTGTATACGTTCTATTGCACATTGAGATTCTTCTTCATTCCACGTCATTGGATTATTTGATCCATGACATAAAAGCCTACAGTCTATATCTTGTTTCATCGTAACTTCATACGGTGTATTTACAATTCTGAAATTAAAAAGAAAAATCATTGTCAAATGAGAAAAATATTTTGAAGACGACAAAAAAGACATAATTCTTAAATCTTACCTGTCACCACGTAACACTTCTCCTAAATTTTCAGATTTATAAATAAATGTTCCATTCTTTGGTCTACAAAATTTAAGCGAATAATACTCATATGGTAATTGTGTATGAGTACTTGTCATTTTAACTGCTTTAACATCAATTTTTTGCCCTTTCTTAAATTCAACTGGTGCAACACCCGGTACATAAAAGCCATTTGTTTCAATTAAAAAAGATATTATCACAAGAATAGAAACATTCTGTTTTATTCTTCCCTGTTTAAATAAAGAATAATCTATAAAATATCTTATTTAAATTTAAACGAAGAATTAACGAACATTTATGAATATGATTTATATATATATGTATGTATGTATAACGTACAATGTCATGTAGAAAATATATTTTTTTACATGAATATATAATTAATTTTAAATAAGCACCGGTTTGTTTTGTTTTTAAATGCAATAAAATCTATATAAATATATTTTATTGATATATAATAGGCATAGAGTTTGTTAAATTACAAATATTAAACTAAACACGAAAATTAAAAATATTATCGCGTAATAGTGTATTAAGTTATTCTATATAAATATTTTACAATGAAGATAATATAATTAGTATGAGTCGATTATCTAATTTAAAGAAACAATGCATAAAACCGTTCCTACCATTCCTATAACTTTATATTTATCAAATGTGTGTCACTCCGATCAAAAATTTGTCACTTGCTATTAACCACTCACACTATATTCACTTTCACGTCAAAAATGATATTTGCTTATACTTGAAGTTCTTCACGAAACATCTGATAAGTAAGGCAACAATAAGAAATGTTTTTATTTAAAAAAATCCCTAGAATTTGTCACTTTCCTAACCTTTAGTATATTACAGTGTTGCCAAGTATCAGTCAAAGCGTATTGTACATATATACTAATATTAAAAAAAATGTATAATTTATATTAACATAGATAAGTATTTTAAAGATCATTTAAAAATTTATCGCCGAAGTTAAAAATTAACATAAGAAAATATATACTACTACGAATATATATAATAAGAATCAAAAACATAATCATTCTTTATCATAGGCCTTATTAAGTATTCGTATTTTTGTCAAAATATTGCTTTAAAATAGTGTATTTCATTTTCCTATTCACGTTACATTTACCTCTATTAGAATCTTCTATGTTATTTAAAATTAAAACCGTATAAATCATATTCTAATTTAGTGCATTAGGGAAGTTTGAAATAGTTATATGAAAAAAATTATTTTAATGTCTAAATTGAAATTCCCGCATTTTTTTAATACTCTTAGATAAAGGAAGTAAGATTCAGCATGAAGACACTTTATTATTTAAATAGATAATACATTTTGTTAATTTCTATCTGATAAATTAATATTTCTCATAATAGCATTACTATGTACAATAATTATTTATATTTAAAAGAAGAAATATTTATACAATTAAATACACAACAGTTGGTGTTTTGACCAGGCTTTTCTAAGAGAAAAAATATACCCAGGAAAAGTAAAATAACGTCCCACGTGGGGACTCGTTTAATTACAAGTTACGTTGTTTAGATATGCATTTATTCGTTTAATTTTTATTGCAGAACAATGGTACAAGTAAGTGCAAACTTTTGAACAAATTACATTAATGAATTTTTATTTCTTATTCCTTAAACGAGTGCATTTTTCTGTCAGTTCTATTGGGAATTCTTTATTATTTTTTTTTTTTCACTGTCATCCATTAGTAAATAGGAAAGATGGCAGCAGATTATTGCGCTTTTTTCTCATATATTCGGGAGGGCAGACATTTTTATAAAAACCAAGTGTTTACTATAATATTTCATACTGAAAGTCTCGGAACATAGTACACATCATGGTTTTCTGAATGAAATTTTGCGCGGTTTTCGTTTTTTAAGTGGGATATAGTGAATATTGAAATAAACATACAGTGAAATTAAATTTTTCAAAATTAATCATTTTTTAACATAAAACGTGGTGTGTTATAAATGCGAAAAAGTATTTAATAAAGTGTAAACAAACATATGTGGGATATGAAAGTATGTTTCTTATCATAACAAGATATGTATATATGTACATACATATATATACATATATAAGTATATGTATATTTATGTATATATATATAACATATATATATATAATATTTTGCAGTATAAATTTCTTTTTATTGATGATATTAGAAACATTATATGCAAAGGGTTATTTTAAATTTTATTTTTTAATTAATTTATTTTTATAATATTAATTAGAAATGCCAATTTTTTAATTTAATTATTGAATAAAATTAATTGTATTTGTAGGCAATTGATGAAATGGAACAAAGGGATCTCCCACAGGCTTTTCGCTTGCTGGGGGAAATGAATGCCAATGTTATGCAAGTAAACCAACTTGTAGATAATATGTTGGTTCGTGTAAAAAATGGAGAAATCTCAACGGACAAGGGTCTTAGTTTCTTAGAGATGAAGTATCACATGTTACTTTCCTATCTTATTAATTTAACTCACATAGTCTTAAGAAAATGTTCAGGAGAACGTATTGAAGGTGACCCCTCTATTGATCGCCTTATTGAAATCAGGACAGTCCTAGAAAAAATCCGACCAATAGATAACAAGCTTAAATATCAAATAGATAAACTTGTTAAGACTGCAGTAACTGGTACCACTAACAGTAATGATCCCACTAATTTTAAAGCAGATCCTGATGCAATAATTGCTAAGATTGATAGTTTCGATGAAGAGTCTGATAGTGATCAAGAAGGCGATGAAGATGGTTTTAAATCATCTCAAACCAGGAAATCAAATATCTATGTGCCACCAAAACTTGCTGCTGTTCACTATGGTTTGTAATACAATTTTTAATAATGTACATTTTTGCCATCGCTTTTATTATATCAAATTGATCTTTTAAATGTGTCATCGCTTTATAGATGGAGATGAAACAGCAGCAGAAAAGATGCGTAAGGCTGGTGAAAGAGCCCGCAGACGTGCAGTCTCTGGTGCAGTGTTAAGGGAATTAAAAGAAGAATACCTAGATGCACCAATAGAGGATGCACAAGGGTTAATTGAAAAACAAGCAAGTTTGGGACGTGAGAATAAGCGAAAGATTGAATATGAGGAAAACTACATGACACGTTTACCTGTTACCAAACAAGAAAAACATAGACGCCGTCAGATTACAACTCTTGGTACTCTTGGTGATGAAATTACTAATTTCGGAGAGACTTCATCTGTACCATCCAAAACAAGAAAAACTCAAAAAAAAAGGAAAAGCTAAAAAAAGTAAAAGTCTACCTTTTTTTTATTATATTGAATTATTAATTATAAATATCTTTTAACATTGAAATAATATTATTGTTTATTTATAGGTTTTAAAAAAAAAACGGCACCACTAAATCAGCTTTATAATAACTTATAGAGCAGAATTTCATACAACATTAATTATTAAGGTAACGTGCAACAAAATTTACTTAACTTCTTCTTGACAACAGCAGATGCCACTAATACTCGTTTATTAAATAATGCTATAACTCATAACATCTAGTAATGAAAGACTACCATCGGTGGTGAAGTGAAATAGCACGATGGTAATTTATTACTGTATAAGACATACTAATGGTCGTGTAATTAATATTTATAGTTAATACTGATTTTAACCTTTAACTGTTGTCTGAAATCAATTTTTATCTATGGAGTTGAAATATTCCATCAAAAAGAAGAAATAGTATATTGATATGAAAGGAAATAATTCCAGTAATATATATGGGGTACATACGAGCTTAATTTAATAAAACAAAGATTCTCATCATGTATATGGTTAAGAAACTAATGGATTTCGGCTCCAAGATTTAAAATTGTAAGTTAAGCATAAAAGTTGAAAGTAGGCAATGGGTCTGCTTTATTTTGAGATATTCTCCAGCTATAAATAATGGAATCAATAACATAGCAGGAAGAATGATATTGAATTAATTGTTAAAAAAGCGTAAAAATCACAAGACATTCAGTGCAAAGTTATAAAATTCGTGTTTAACATGGAGGAATACTATTTAGGAACTGCAAAAATTTTGCAACTTCTATGAATAATGATTCATTGTATGATATCGCATGTCTTAGGATTTTCTCGCTGTCTAGTGTAGTAAAGTAGTTACTAGTTTAACTATTAAATGTATGTTTCGTTTGTTTTTCCCCTGGTGAACTGTTGAGGCTATTACATCTTGATGTGAATCATATTTTATGTTAAGTTTCTTTTCGCAATGTATTTATACATTGTAATTGTTATTTTAACTAAAAATTAATTTCATTAAGGTGGTTAAACTTATATTAAATATAATATAAGGATAACGTAATCGTGTCAAAATTCAAAATTGATATAGTAAATTTTTGTAGTACTGTTTAAGTTTGCAGTGTTTAGTTTTTAAGGAGGGGGAACATGTCACGTCGAAGTACAAACTAATAAAGGAAGACTTAGAGCGAAAATCACTTCTGCAATAGTGAATAAGACCTGTACAATCAAATCGCGGGATATATTTAGCTCTTGCGCTTGAATAGGTTCCATTTTTTAAATATTACTAAATGAGATTACAGGGTGACTTTTTCATGTTAAAGGAGTAAAAATAAAAGAAATGCAATATTGTGTAGATTTCTAACACAGTTCACGCTTGGGTATGAGTGTCCGTTGCTCATTCCTGCAGAAGTGGTCCGCATTACCTTTGAGAGTGTTAATTCGCCATATGCTGACCAAGAGCTCAACCATCCATAGATGTTATATTTTTTACAGAAGTGTTCATAGATTGAGCTATCTTGGTAAGGCATGATGTTACATGTGCCTCCTCTTTTCTAATCTGTGAAAATGATTAAAATGTGATAAATTATTCAAGAAATAATATGTAAAAAAAAAAACTAACAAAATAACACAATTGCTGGGCATTATTTACAAGTGCTAGCAAGCCTAATGTCAGCAGCCTTGTCGTATTTGGTAATGAAGTTGAAATACCGAATAGCGGAAAAATTTTGAGATAATTTGTGTTATAACACTTGCGTGTGAGCATGAATGATTGCAAGTGTATGTATAATGTTGCTCTACATTTTAAGGAAACAAAAGTATAAACGCAATTAGTTTCAAGATTTGTCCGTGATTTGGATTTTTCATACTCCATGCATAGACGATAATTTTCTAAGCACCCTTACAACTAAGATATCTATAAGCCCAGAACAAATTTATAGTTACACAGTCTGTTTCAATCAATCAACTATTTTCATATCACCACGAATTATGTATATATATACATACATGTATATATATATATATTTACGCCGAAAGAAATATTATTTACAATAAAAATGTGAACTAGGAGACTTGTAGTATATAATATAAACTCAAATAAATTTTTTTTTATATAAATACTAGCAATATAATCGTCAATGTTTTGGGCTTGTAGTAAGAGAGTATGGGTGTAAAAAAGATATTCATATGAGACACATATCCGCACACAACATATAGCAGCAAGATAATAGGATTATATTGAATACACTACCTCAAATCAATAGAAATATGGAGTTACAGTAATGAAACTGTAACAGTTTCGTTTGCATAACTATGTCATTTTTAATTGTTTAAATATTTATTGTATTAAGATTCTTTTTTTACTAGAATTCTTTAGATTGTTGTATTATATTTACTAAAAAAAAATATATAAAGTTTATTCTATTTGAAATAGAATCGTTTTTTTTATATGGTTTTATATCTACGTGGTAGATAGATATATGATTGATCAATGTGTACAGAAAGACATAAGGAATGTAAACGTTACTGTAAACAGTGATTTTAAAGTAGTTCTTCAAATCCAACAATGCTGCCGAATACAAAAGAAACAAGATATCTTTGCAGCAGAGTCAAGATAGGAATAATTTATTGACTACATTCATAGTCTGAGAAAATATAATGTTTCATTTATTGGTAAATTTTCTATTATTTATGTATTATGAAAATTCAACATGTAAGAGAGTTTACCTGTATATTACAAATGGTTATTATGAATGAATTATTATGGATTAATACTATCATTACTACTATTACTGCAACTACTATTACTACTATTACTACTTCTACTACTAATAATAATATTATTACTATTATTATCAAACGATAATAATAGTAATTTATCATCTTCATCATCATCATCATTCATCATCATCATCATCATTATCATCATTATCATCATCATCATTATCATCATCATCATCATCATTATCATCATCATCATCATCATCAACATCATCATCATCATCATTCGTCATTCATCATTATCATCACAATCATCATCATTCATCATTCATCATTACCGTCATTGTCATCCCGTTGTCGCCTTTGACGCGATAAAATCAAATCAAGTTATAAATTATCGCCATCGTCATTGGCATCAATATCATGATTATAATTATTATTACATTTTTATCAATATCAATATCTCATCATTATCATCGTTTTTCATTATTATAATTATTTTTCTTTTTTTTTTTTTTTTATTACTGTTCGTATTATTACGATCATCATGTAGAATGCTTCTTACAGACTGAATAAAATGTTTTCAATGTCATTTTATGTTTTTTTTTTTATAGAAACACCTATTTGGAATAAACATCCTAATTCTTACTCATATATTAAATGTATACATTCGACAAATATTAAATATCTACCATTTAATAAGACGAGTAAAGAATATTCGCAAAAATTAATGTAAAATATACTAAATATTACAAGAGATTAACATATTTATTGACATGTTAATATCAATATATTATAAAATATAAGTTATATATATATATATATGGTATATATACTATATATATTATATATACTATAATATTAACGGCTATTTATAAATCATTTTTGTTATATTTTAATTTTTTATACATTTCTTTAATGTATCGAAATTCTATGTGAAATATAAGAAATTATGAAAATAATATAATATTTTGTTCTCCTGGTATATATATATATATATACATGTATAATGTTAATTCATCTCCGGTAAGTTTTTATTATAATATTGGTACGCCTTCGACAGTTGGCACTAACTTTTCGGTGGATGTCGACGACACGTCTTACCGATTTCTACGAACATACGATTTGCCCGTCGTTGATCCGTGGTACGAGAGGAAACGGTGGTAGGTGATCTACGATTAAAAAGTGTGAAACGTGTGAAGTTTTAACAATGCCCGTTGTATAATTTTAAAAAAGCAATTTTATTCCTTCGTCAAATGTCAAATGTTATTCCTATCTTTCCATTTGACACATAGCTGAAATTCCTTCTTCTCCCAACTTGACTCATTTTCTTCATTATTAAATTTATCTCCCCCTAAAAAAGATTATAGATTTTAGATTTGGAATAATTTAAGTTAATCTATAGTTATATTCATATGATTATAAAATAATAAGGGTTAAAGCTTTCTTCTTTCTCTCTTCTCCCCTCTCCACTAATCACTCCCTTTCTCTTTCTGCCTTATCTCCTTTGTCGACTCTCTACCCCCCTCTTAATCCTAATGACCCGCCCCCACGATTTCTATGTTCTTTCCCTCTCTTTCTTTCTCTCCCTCCCTCACTCTCTTTCTTTCTCTCTCTCTCTCTCTCTCTCTCTCTCCCTCGCATTTGCATCGTTCTCTTTCTTTCCTTCTGCATGCATGGCCTCACACATGGTTGTAGCATAAATTATTTTTATCGTTACACGTATTACTTCTCTACAAGTTACCCTATCTTTGAAAAGAATATATTTTATTATCGATGTTATATCATAGTTAATTATCATCTGGAGCATGCGAACGATAATCGATGTTAAAAGATTTAACGAATGTTTTTTCTTCATATCTCTGACATATGTAATCGATAATTCCTAAAACCAAAAACATTCTTCTCGCGGTTCTTCTTTTTCACGGTTATTTTTAAATCTCGCGCGACGCAGAAGTGCAGGGCCGGCGCAAGGCAGGTTCAGCAGGCCCCACGTTTTGAGAGATTGCGTTCCGCGGTTTGTAAATAAATAATTCTTTGTATCGTAAAATTTTAGTTGTAGTATTTGAGTGTGTATTTTGGTCTCGCAAAATATTTTTTAACCTTGACTCCGCAAAATTTTTTAAACTCAGCCCCGTAAAATTTCTTGAACCCCCGGTCCCGCAATAGGTCGTGCCGGTCCTGCAAAAGTGCGTCGTCTAGAGTCAACTATCGAGACTAGATCTCGAATACCGCCTTCGTATAAACAATAGTTAATTTTTTTACTTTTTTATCAAACCAAAATTTCTCTCTCCTTTTTATTTTACATCCATTTTACTCACGTAAATATCAAATTATAATTTAATATATTTCTTAGTATTTTTTATTTTTCATAAAGCAATAATTAATATCTTTTTATCGGAAATCAATAAAAATGTTATCAAGTTTTCACGAGTGTCCGAGATTCATTCGTAAAAAAAAAAACAAAGAGAAAAAAAGGAAGAAATTCGTTCAGATTTTTTATGTTTTCTTTTTTATTATTAGTTTATTTATAATTCCAATATGATTGGTATTAATGTCGTTTAATTAAAATTAATGGTTATTTACTTAAAGGTAATAAACAATGGCAACGACACAATTAAATAGGACACGAACAGTCAAAAAAATCGAAAAACCTCGGCCACTCAAACTTATTCAACGTCATTCGACCATCGATGGACGGATCACGACAGGTATATACATATATATAAAATATATACCTATATATATATTGTATATATAGATATATATTTATTCAAAATATTTTTAATTCGTATTAGAATGCAAAAGTTCTTAATTAATATTTAATATGGTAACTCTAACCTAATAATATTATTATTTTAGTTTATATACTAAATAATACTATTTAAACAATAGCTTTATTTTTATATTAAAAAAAAAAAATATTTATATGACAAATTTATGTGTTATTAAAATTATTTTTTAACCCATTTGCATCACATGGAAAAGTGGAAAATTCGTTCTTATCACCAAAATTTTTTTTAATTGTATTTAAATGAAAATGTTTTTGTAGTTCGAAATAATTACCTCTTCAGTGCTGTCGGAAACACAACCATTCATTTATTCTACTTTTTTGTTTTATTTTACCCTGAAACTATTTCCGATCATCACTTTTCATTGACTGCGCGTCCAATATGTACGGGTATAATATGCGCTTATAATGTAAATGGGTTAATAACTATGTACTTTGTTATTTATTGTAATGTATTATATATTTGTTTAATAGTGGGGGACATAGTGTCCTTAATCGACAATGTTACGATGCAACTAACTAATGGCTTCCATGACCAAACGCTGCAAATGAACGTGGTTACAATGTGCAATCATCTGAAACTTTATGCGCATCAACTAGAAGCTATTTACAAAGGTATATTCTTTATGTGTTCTATTTCATTCCTTTTAATATTACCATATATATTTAGTATTTTTATTTTTAACCCTTTTCTTACGGCAGTCCACTCTGCTGGAGTGGTGCCACTGAACGGGGCACCGCGCCGCGAAGTATGCATTTTGCATGTCAGTAGTCTTCTACATAACGTTTCATCGTATTATATGAAAAATATAAAAATGAGTATATTGTATGAATATTCAGTTGAGTGTTGTAGGCAACACCCGTTACTCAAATCATCGCGAGAACGCCGACTATAGTCGGCACCCGTAACGCAAGGGTTAAATATTATTATTATTATATTAATTTTAGAAATTAATAGTATATTTTTAATTTGTATGAAATATTTGTCGTATTAGAAGTTTAACTACATATATGTAAGTTTTTACTATTTCTTTGCGTAATATCTTTGAATAATCAGATCAGCTGGACAGAGCTTTTGTCGCAATAAGGAATGGAAGTCAAGACGAGAGATTAGATCTGACGACTAGGGTTCACTTGTTGGAACTCATAGAACTGCGAGCTAAACAATGGCGTCACACGGATTCTATGGATGTATATTACACTCACAAATTATCGCACCTTGATAATGTACTTTAATTCTTCTTCTTATTATTATTTAATAATATTCTATTTTTATATTTATATTAATTGAAATTATATTTACAGACAGAAGGAACTCTAGAAACACTTGTGAATCCATTGGCTTCGCCTTTGATGGTTGCTTCACCTACTGCTACTTCTATACTTGGTCCTGGTGAAGTAATTAAAAATAGTGGCAAATTTGCAAAACCTACTCGGATTCCTGGTAAAAATTATTGCAAAGATGAAGTTGTTATACGCAACAGTGATTCTGGTAAAGGTAAATATAGTTAATTATATTTTAATATTCATAATTATATATAACACTATAAATTTTATATTAACAATTAAAAATTATGAATTATTATGATATATATGTATGTATATATATATATATATATATATATATATGTAGTGTTACTTTGTTAAATCCGTTAATTCATGAAATGACTAGCATAACTCAGAAATAATTATACTGATCTTTTTAAATATGAAAAAAAGGCAGAATTATGAAAACTTCAATTAACAAGAAGTAATATATAATTTTACAAGAGGCAAGTAATTAAGTAATTAGATATATATATATGTATGCATATGCAGGATGTTCCATTTTTTATCGATCAAAATTTGTCAATATATTCTATGGGTTTATATACAAAAATAAATGTTATATAAATATATAGATTGTCTAAAGCTTTGTTAAAAAGGTATGACCAAAATAAAAATTTTGTTGAGAATAGTATAATAACATTAAACAAAATTTAATCTGTTTGTGCGAGAGAGAGAGAGAGAGAGAGAGTAGTGTTCATCATGTAAAGTAAAAGATAGCATAATTTTAGCTTTTAACACATTAGAAATAAATAATAATTCATCTAGAATATATTGGCAATGTTTGGCTGTTAAAACTTATAACACCCTGTATTATAAGGAAATATGATTCTGTTTCCAATAAATGTAATATATAAGCATAATATGCTACCTCTATTTTAAAAACAATCTTTTCTGACGATATGCGCTTTTTTTATTTTTAGTTTAGAAAACAAAAATTATATACTTATTCAGTTTCAATATCACATTCTACATATTTACTTTGCTTATTTTATTATAATTTTTATATTAAATTTTAAATAAAATAATTGCAATTTAAATAATTTCGCGCAGTTTATATATGTTTTTTCCATCGATTTTAAAACTATGTACGTAAAAATACAGTGATGGGAATAAAAGGGCGTCGTGTTCACATGATCGAAGAACTGAGCCAGACGATCATCTCCTTCCAGCGAGGTAAAGCAATGATCTGCGATTTGCTTATCAGCATTCTGCTCGTGCATCATAAAAATAATATTTGACGAATCAAATGATCCCTAATTCCTTTTACCATATCCTAATATTCTAACATTTGTGAGTTTAATCACACGTTTATAGATTGCAATTATGAATAATATTCAATTCTAATGTCTTACAAAACAATTTGACAATTACTAATTTAATCTTTAATTGCAAGCATACTACATGCATCATTTACTAAGAACCATCGCAATTTTACAAATGATTGTACGAAACAGAGTTGCACATTTTTGATAATATCAGGCATATTCCACGTAGCTCTACACAATATTTGTTTTAATTTAGAGATTGTGTGAGGTTTTAATTGTGCTTTTTTATTTATCATTTATATAATATAAATTTTGTTTTATATATTTATTACGACGTTATATAAAGTGATTTTTTAACTTCGATATTAATCATTTTAAGTATATACAAACATATACATTTATTTTCTGTTGTAATATAATTATTAATTTCAAGAACGTTACCAAGTTCAAGTATTAATAGCAAGTATTAATTACTTTACTACGTTCAAGATTTGGCTATCAAGATGTTCAAATCATTGATATATTGATTTTAAGGTCAAAAATTTAAGGCTATCTGAAAGTCAGAAGTATAAGGTATATATAAAAAATTGGAACACATTCTGCAGAAGCTTAATCTGTTATTATTTTTTTTATCCTTTAAATCATCATGGCATGTGCCACTGTATGTTCAATGATATATAACTGTCATGCATTGTGCCTGCAGCTTTTTAAATAATAATTAATCGGATTTATATAATCATCGTGAAATATATTATTAGTAAAAACTGAAAACAATCGACACAATAAAGCCACATATATAACGTTAATAATTATCACCACAAGAATGATTTCAAAATGTTGGATTATTATTTAAAATATTTAAAATTTTTTACAACAATGCAGTTATATAATATTCTATAGATCATAGCCAAATATACTACGTCATTTTTATTTCAAAAAATTAAATTATAAATTGAATGACATTTTATTATATATATGTATCTGAGAAAAATTATTAAAGCAATATTTAACGTCAATAATTTTTATTGTATTGTTGATTGAAGTTATATGATATGTTGTAATTATTACCACCTTGTAATTAACAATCTTATATAAATATAAGACCAAACGTTTTTAATTAATAGAATTAAATTCATATCTGAGTGATTATAATGTATGTGAATATTGTATTAAATTATTTTTCTTTTTCTCTTTTTTGTAGTAAACCCTGGGGCTAAAGAACGACTTGTCCAAATAACTGGTACTTCCGAGGACAAGATACAGTGAGTTTATATATTTTACTGTTAGAACACAAATTCTTTAAATATTTTTAATATTTAATATATTTGTTTTTAAACAATGTTACTTTATTTTAGTTATGCGAAGGATTTAATAAAGGATACGATTCAACGAAATGCATCCCCGATACGATTGGAGCAAGGTGGAGGAGAAAAAGGAGGCATAGGAGGTTCAAGTTCTTCTTTAAATAGTAGTGCATCTGAAGAAAGTAATCGATTGCAACAACATCAACAACAGAGTTCACGTTTGAGAAGTTCACTCCTTCATAGTTTCTCCACCAACGACGCCAGTATTGGCGAATATAAATATACAGTTACAGTCGACAATCAATCCCTTAAAATTACAGGAACAAATTTGGATCTTGTTAGGGTAAGAATTTTGATTATAATATTTCTATTTATTACAATTTTTGTATTTCTATTTAAAATTATATTTCTTGATTTATTCAGACTGCGAAGTTAGTGTTGGATGAATACTTCTTAGGAGATTCCGAGCAATTTGGAAGTGGAATAGAATACTTTACCTTTGATGAAAAACCTATTTCTTCCGATAATAATTTATCGCAAACACCATTAACTCCAAGTAATACCGTTTCATTAGGACGAGAATTAAGTATGGATAGTACAGCTACTTCGGAAAGTGAAGAAACATATAAATCGCATCTTGTTACAGAAATTCAGTCATCTGATCAAGGTATTTTAATTAAAGTTCTAAACTAGTAATAATAATCAATATTTAATATTTCTCAGAGAATTGTTAAGTTATAGTTCAACGATTTTAAATATAATTTCAGATTCGAAGGTCAGAGAACTCACTTATGAGTTTTTGCTGTTATGCTCTACAGGTCCTTATGCAAAACGGCCTCCTGCAGATTGGGCTCGTATACAAAAGGAATGCCCGAATATTGTTCGTAAGGTAGACGTCTGTGATAGTAATGCTAATCATCTAATGTGCTCCATTTTTAATGCTAATTTTTCTTGCAAGATGACTAATATTTAATATCTCAATACTCTCTTTATGTATACTATTTTTACCTATATTTTCTTATAGATAACAGAAAAGTGAAATTACCTATAAGATATATTTGAGTTGTTTTCATCCAAATTTTCTATGTAGAGAATAATATGTTAGATACGTAAATCGGTTAACACTATGGAAATGAATGCCAAAGTATAAGATTTAAGTCAACTTTCATAAAAGTTAAATATTAGATAAAGTAAAAAGTTCTAAGCGTTTTTATCATCGAAATAAAGAGAAAAAACGCTCAAAACTTTTTACTTCAACAATTATAATTAGATCTCGTTATAAGACTTTTCTTTATTTTTGTTAAAACGTTCCGTGCCACGTGTACCACTGGTGGTAAAAAAATTTAATTTTGTAAAATATATTTCTACCAAAGGAATTAGACATTATACAAAATAATATCTAAAATGATAATTAAAAAGATAACTACTTATGGATTGAAGATGTAATGAAATATTGTGTGATAATATAACAATCTTTAGTCAAAATATCAAATGGCTTGAACGATAAGTCAGGCAAAAATGGCTTGTCACGGAACGTATTAAAAGAATGTAACGAATAGTTTCCCTCCATTATAGATTCCTTTGAAATTTGTTTACGAATTTTCGATATAAGACTGGCAATAATCTCAAATTAAAAAATACTAAGAATATATAATATTCATATGTATGTCTTCTAGTCTCGTAACATGGAACTGAATATAATATTCAAAATAAGCTATTGTAATGGGACGGCGAATATGTGGTAATAGTGGGAAAATTTTGGAATTTTTGTAAAATTTTTCTTCTATAACTTCTAAGTAGTCTTCTAACGAGATCAGATTTTGATTCAAAATATTGTTTTTCTTAACTTTGTTTAACTTTATTTGATTGTTATTGAGCTTTTCGCTTTAACTACATTATAGTGGAATTTAACGTTTTAACATTAATATTCTTTAATTATGTTATTAATATTCAAATTTATACTTCAGTTTTTATATCTTGTTGAATCTCTAGCTAATGCTTAGCTGTGTAATGTTAATAGGAAGTCATTACAAGACTGCTAAAAGTATTATTCGATTTAGTATATAATTTTTAAGCTAGATTTGGCTTAAGTTATAAAAACTTATGTGGCTAAATAACGACTGATTATAAAAAAGTAAATATTTTACGTTTATGTTTCCTATGTTGTATTCTATGGTAAATATTATTTACAGAGATTATAAAAAATTTTATCGTTTTTTCTTTCTATTGTAGTTATTATTTGAATACTATCCTAAAGTTTATAATAAAAGTAGATGCTTGTATTCACTATAAATAATATTAAAAATGAAATTAATAATTTGTCTAACTATATAAAGACCTAAAATTTCCATAGCAATAATTAAACTTTAAAATGTAATAATTTTATAACCAGTATTAAAATAATATATTATGTATTTGTAATAAAGTTATATATCGTTGTTTCATGAATGAAAATGAAGTGATAAAATATTGATTCACTTCATTTTAAATCATGATATATTTAGAGCTCCATCGGCATTTTAAATATATGTACATATATATATAACAATTAAAAAAACACAGTTATAATAAGAAAAGATATTTTGGATAAATTCTCAAAATAGCATGATTATATTTACGTTGGCAGCATAACATTTAGTAGATTTAAAGCATGCTGCTTTTAGCATCATTTACAGGTAAGAACATATTTGGTTTTTTACTCTATAATGATTTTTAAATATAATAACAATTTTCTATTAATTTATGTAACTTTTACAGGCACCGATTCGCTGGTTCGAACCGGAGACATACAAAGCAAAAGTAGCGGCTGCTGGTATCGTTGCAATATTACCTGCTGGTGAAGGAGAAACAGACCCTGAGTGAGATTATTTTTTCAAATCATGCTTATACATTGCACATTTAGAGAAACAAAATCTTCCAATTTTTATCTCGTGCCTTCTTGCGAATGCATTGTGATAATTTGTTATGGTAATAAGTAACAAAGAACGACTCTAAGTTACTTGTACTTTTGCAGTTGTACTAAAATATATATTGTGATTTAATGAAAATTTTCGATAAAATTTTCATTAATCAATATTTAACTACAACGAAATCACGTAGATGTAGTTATACTAAATAGTATGAATTTTTCATATATACAAATGCAATTTTGAATCTTACAAAGCATTTATGCTTGGTACAGATGTATCTGAACAATGCAAAGTTATATAAATAATAAAAATTTACGATTTTGTTGATCATAATTAATATGACACGATTTAGGGTAGTAATAAATATTCAATCTGATTTGAACTGTCATTTATCTTACAATTAGTGATACTATTGAAACAAATAAAAAAAAAAATTATTAATGTTAACTGACAGGGATCATGTCAATCTAATTACAATTGAAAATTAAATAGATAAAACAGATATTAAAAATAATTTTTAATTAAAATTATATTACGTGATTGTTTTTATATTTTTTGTTGTCTAATTTTTTGCATCACTAAAGCTTGTTAACACGAGTATTGCTATATCATAGAAATATTATGATTTTTATTTAACATAAAAAAATATATATATCTATTCAGAAAAGAAATTGTTTAATATATAATTCAACATTATTTAACGAAATGTGTATAGTAATGAGAAATAGCAATATTTCGTGTATTTATGTTATTTCTTTTCTTATTATTTATATCTTGTTTATTGATAATATAATGGCAGTTTGTTTATTACAATGATAACATTACATGATTTACACATCGATTTTTTATTGTTGAAAATGAAATCATGTTTGCAAAGTGTTCTTATATTAGCAGAGAAATTCGTATAAAAATTATATCGTGTAAATCTTTTTTTAGTTAAACAAATCAAAATTTACACGTTGCCCCAATTTGTCTGTGAAATAGAAAGTAGAGATATCTTTGTTTCTGTGAATACATGTTTCCTTGCTATGCAAAGAAAATATGACCACATAGAATATAGTGATTATCATAGTCTAGTCTATTTATCATGTGTAATTAAAAGTACACAGAAGCAGAGTTTATTGATAGAATAATTATTCTGCTCTGAGACAACAACCAAAATGTTATAGTCATATAGATCTTACATTTTATAAACTAAAATGCTAATCCTAATTGCAGTACTGATTATGTCTCAACATATTAAAATATTTTACTGTGTCTGGAGTATTGCTGAAAAATTAGTATTAATATATTACGATGTTATCAAGAATGAAAATTATCTCTCCTTCTATAAATATAGTAAATACATAATATATAGTGAGATAAATGAGTACCACTTTTATAGTACGCAATATAATTGTGCTGCATAGTAATTATAATGCTTTGTTTATAAGTTTTTACACTATTTAATATTTATTATAAATTTGATGCACTTATATTTTAAATAAATTATTATAAAGGAACAAGATAAGAGACATGTTAATTTAATTTTTTTCTAATCTTAACCATATCATTAATATTTGATTATATTTTGAAATGTAATAATGAAATGATGAAATAAGAGAGAACGAATAATACATGTTTTTTTTTTACTGATTTTTTTCCGTTACAAATAGATCATTTCTATTACAGAGAAATATTAAAAATGTTCTATATTATCTGCAAATATAAAAACATAATGATACATATGTATTTATCTTGCTTGATATCATGCATTCTATCTGTTTTATTATTATACTGAATGAATTTAATTAATACAACCTATGCTTCTTTTTCAATACTGTAGTTTTTTATTAGTTCAGTATTGTACAGAAATTGATTGATAATGTTCAAAGGTTTACATTCAAGTCTTACACTTTGAATTTGTGCAGGCTCGGTTGTATTTTGAACATCAATTATATTCTTATGTTTTGTAAAAGTTAAAAATTTTATATTATATATTATAGTGTACATAGAATCGGAAATCTATACATTGATTGCATTTTATCATTTGTCCTGACAGTGTTCTCCTATATTGCAATTTTTTTTTTCCAACATCTATGATTAAGTATTGTAACATTATCTATATTCATATACAAATTAATCTAAAGAAATATTTTAGTCTGAAGTGTACATAAGCAGTCCCTCTCTCTATTTTTGTTTAATAATACTAAGTTTAAAAATATCCTTATATCTGATGATATTAAATTCGAAATAACGCATAAATAATTAATCACCTAAATATGCAATTAATGATAATATAAGAAATAACTATAGAATGTACATGTATTTTGAGAAACTGTTATGTATGACTTAACAGACTAATTAATACATAATTATTAACAAATAAATTGGCAGTTCTGCAAATTCAGAATTGCTAATAAATAGCTACTTAAATTGAGAAAATATTTCCTACATATTAGTTTGGAAAATAGAAATTTATTACTTTTACGTTTATTTGAATTTATATAATAATGAATTTCTTTTTCCCCAAATCTAATATTTAAGATATATACTGACATATTGCCACACTTTTTAAAATAGGAATTTTCAAAATTCATTGTTTCATTTATACCACATAATACAATGTTTATATTGTAATCTACTGCTTATATAAATTATATAAGTATTTATTGTTCAGAGTGAAATAATATTTTGAAATAATTAATTATATATCAATTCTTTGTTTAATAAATAATACGCTCTTTTTATCAAAAAAAGATCAAAGAATAGTCTTTTACAATGATCGTTACTTGAGTCCCATTATCTGTTATTTAGATATCAACATCTACAGAGTTTAAATTATGGAATTTTTATAATACAAATAAGTATGAAAACATGATTTTTTATATAATATTATCTTTTAAAATATGAGTGTGTATGACACACGCGCATGCTACATTTATGTATATGTAAATACACAGTGTCAAATGATTACATTAGGTCACGTGAAAATAACATTTCCAACATTAAATACTAAAACTTAATTTTAACAATGGGCTGTGAGTGTGTGAAGTATAAATAATTTTTTCATGCATTGCAGTCAATGTATTTTCTAGAATCTTGTAACCATTGTGCATAATGTTATCATGTATACAAATGATGTCAAAAATTAATCATACAGGCATACAGTATGTTCACATTTATAATAATCTACATGGTATTTTTTTTTTATTTTATACTCTTTTTTTTATTTTTTATAAAACATAGATCGCAAAAGCGATAATTTATTTAAATATATCGCCATATCAATAGTTTCTTTAAGAGATTATATGCAAAGATTGAGTTTGTAGAGTAATATTGCATTTAAAATGATATCACTTATACCAAAAATGTTAGCTTGTGTTTTTATTAATGTCTACTTTTTTTTTAATTCGTGATGAAAAAATGTGAATGACTTGAAATGACAATATATGTACAAAAACATCAAATGAAAAAAAAGAAAGAAATAAAATTGTTCTACTTGATAACTGCATTTACACAAATTTGACGCACTTAATTAATTTGTGGCTGTCAACATTTTTCAATAATAATATTCTATTTACAGTGGTGCAGCCCATACATAAAATATTTATCTAAACTTAGAGGTTAAACAAAAAAACAGATTATATTATAAAAGCATCCGAAATACCCTCTAAATTTAGACTGCACAAATTTGATATTTGTCCTAACTCACATGTATAAGAAATTGCCTAATATTCCTTAATTTTTTTTCCTTTTTTATTTATCAAACTATTAATATTTTTTCTTGATTATTTACGAGACTAATTGAACTCTATACGCAGATATACAATGATCGCTAAAATTTTTATGCATGATTGCCAGGCGATCTCGATTCGATACTGTTAATAATTATTAATCATATATATATATACATATATATATGTATATGTATACTGAATATCAAGTTTTCTCTTACTACAATTTTAATGTTCTATATAAAATGTATCCAGTTGTTCTTATATTTATTTATGTAAATACAAAAAATTATATCATTCTTGTATTTCCCTAGTAATGACAAAAAATTCGCTATATACTCTTAACGAAAAATATGTTATTACATAAAAGCAGTTTTTTTATGGGGTTAAAAGATATAGTCAGGACCGGCCATATCTATCGCCCATCTAAATTTATCCCTTTGAGTTTTATTATAGATTTTTTCAATCGGGACATTATGCTTCTTGCACCTAAATAAGAAAATAATCATCTTATAATATTTTTTTTTTTTTTAAATATCCATT
This sequence comes from Mischocyttarus mexicanus, assembly GCA_023678845.1. Taxonomy (NCBI): domain Eukaryota; kingdom Metazoa; phylum Arthropoda; class Insecta; order Hymenoptera; family Vespidae; genus Mischocyttarus; species Mischocyttarus mexicanus. The sequence continues at coordinate 993,401 of JACGTP010000007.1, read as the reverse complement.
TTTTTTACGTATCATTTTAAAGTTCTAATACTTACCATGCAACAGAAATTCTTGGATCTAAATAATTAAGTTTAGAGGTTCCCAATGCGATCTCTTTATTTTCTTCTCTATCGGTTGCTTGAACCTCTAATTTAGTTAGTTGTTCCTTCAAACGATCTAGGGCTTTTTTCTTCTTTTCATAGACACTATATAGAAAAATATAACATTTAAACATTTATCCTTAATATATTTAATACATATTTAAAAGATAAAATAAAAAAAACAATTAAATATTACGTACACTTTTTCTTTAATTGAGCCGTGTTTTACATCACGTTTAGCATCTTTTACTTGTAATTCCGCTTCAGTTATTGCTTCTTTTTTAGCCTCTATTTTTGCTTTTAAATTTTCCATGGATTTTGCATGTGTTTTTGGCACAGAACGTTGATGGTTACATAATATAGCAACTGCTCTATTAGCTCTATTATATGCCAAGATTTTTTCAGCCTCCGTGTCATCGGGATTAGTTAGCTTATCTAACTGCTGTTGCAATGTCCACGATGCATTGTATGTCCTAAATACCTTAGCTGTAAGACCTTCCATTAATTCATTTAAATGTTTATTCATAACTGTAGTGTTAAGTCGATCAAATAAATCATCATTGGGAGATTTATTTTCCATGAATAGTTGAAGATTTTTGAAAACACGTTTCTCTACTGGCACTTCGTTATAATATCTTATAGAATCCTTACCTAAAATAAAAAAATGGAATAAAGGATGTACAGAAAATAATTACATATTAATAATACATTTAAAAATTTATCATTGATAGAAGGATTTTTCTTACCTAGGAAATCAAATACAACTACATATTCTCTTCCATCTTTTTGTTCATGCAATGTGATATGTTCAACACGCAAAGAACAACAACCTACAGTATCTGCTTGATCTTCATCTTTCTCATTACCAGCTCTAAGTGCTAACTTATCAATAAAATATAAAGCTACAGCTCTTTGCCTAATTCGCATTTCCTTACTTTTCCAGTCTTCTCTATATTCAGTACGAATTTTATCAATTGATGCTGCTAATTTTCTTGCAGTTTCATATTTTTGCCAATCTTTTTCACCCTTTAACTTACTCGAAGGATTAAGCATAACGTACTTAACTTGTCCTTGAATATTTTCCGTCCAAGAAGCTAACCAAGTTACATTAGGATCATGTCTAATTTCCTTCCACTTATGCCCATTCGGGGGTTTCGGAATATTAGAATCTTTTGAACAATTAATTAGAACATCTTCAGGCAAAACTCTCTTTTTCAATTTTCCCATTTTTGGATGCTCTCCTCGACCTCTAAAAAGTCCTGGAGGTTCTATTTTAAAATTACCTATTTTTTCTTTATGCCCATCAATAACACAAAATCCATATTCTTTTTGAATTTCCTCGTTTTGTTCCTTTATCTTCTTCTTTTCTTCTTTCGTCATTGCTTTCCTTTCTTCACTTTTTTGAACAAAATATGCATGCATTTCTTTAAAATTACATTTGCTCAGATCAATTATTTTATTTCTTTCAGATTCGGTCATTACTTCTCGCCAATCATGAAAGAAATTAGTATTAAATGCTTCCTTAGTCGTATAATCATGATCTAACATGCGTGCATAAAAGGTTGCGACTTCTTCTGCACCTTCACTTAATTTCATCTCTTTATTGTTATAATAAAATTTAATATTAGAAGGAAGTGGTTCATATGGAGGTGCAAAAACTGGTCCTTTATGTTCTAAGAAATTCCATTTTGTTCCATCATTCTTTTTTTCTTCTTCCCACCTAAATTAATGATTTATTTATTATTATTATTGTTGTTTCATTTTATAAGTTAAGTCATGAGCAAAAAATTTATGTTTGAATAAGTTGAATCTACTGTAAAGTAACATAACCTTAAAAGACATCTAAAATTAAAATGATGGAATTTTTTGTAATTGCGATTATAATTAAACGAAATTTCTGTTGAAAATAGCATAACTATATTAATAAACCGGTTCATTTCCAGTCAAATTAGTTTAAACACCATTATTTTGTTGGCTAAAATTGATTTTGCTAAGCTAAACACATGTTAAAAATATAATAAAAAGAGGTTATGTTATTACATGACGTCATGAACGGGTACCAACCAAATTCAAAGAAATGATATACCACATATATCTTACCATTTCCAAACATCTTGCTCTTCTTCTTGCTTTTTCTTTCTGGGACTAGTTGTTTCGCTTTTTATACTTCTATTATTTTTCTTCTTTGGTTTCTATAAAAAAAACATATATTTCATAAAAAAAAGAAAAAGTATATATAATACTTATATGTAAATATATTACAAAAAAAGGATCTAGGCATAATCTACCTCGTCTACTTCAGATTCATCGTCATCGTGTTTCCGCTTCTTTTTCTTTATTTTTGAACCAGTTTTCTTGGCCTTTTTACGAGCAGAAAGTGGAAGTTCTTCTTCATCATCCGATTCCATTTTTCTCTTAACGTTTGGCGTTGATGTAAATCTTGCGCACTGTATACAAATTAATAATAATTATATATTATCAATACAATAGAAAATAAACTTTTATAAATAGTCTATCTATGTATAATAAATATATAAGTTACTAAAAATTCATATATTAACCAATGGCATATCTTCCTCCGATTCTTCTTCAGTTTTAAGAGTTGTATTATGAAGGTCTGACAGTCTTGTGTCATTTGTTGAGTCTAGGCTAGCTTCATCTTTAATGGGCTCTTCTTCGTCTTCTTCTTCTTTGATAAAAAGATGTGGTTCTTCACCACTATCATCATCATCATCATCTTGCTCCATTTGAGATATTGGTTCCTAATACATATTAACAAATTATTGTGATCGGCAATTTTTCTCAGAGTTTATTTTATGTCACCGGCTATTATTCCAGAATTAGTTGTGGAAGTAAAACAATATAAATAAGCTTTTTTATTACGAGTTAACTCGTAACCATTCAGCAACGTTTTGGTATCATGACAAGAGTTAACTCGTCGTTCAACAATGTGTTAATATATACAATATGTTAATAAAAAGTATAAAAAGAAATAAAAAAAAATTAGAAAAATAAAAGCAAATCCCATTATACCTCTTTTATGTCTGGTTTGATATCATGATTATATCGAAAACTTTCACTAGTAAGATGATTGACTTTTACTTCAATGTTTTCTTTAACTTTTATTTCTTCCTTTTCTTTTTCCTTTTTATCTCTTTCCTCTCGATGTTTAGCTGAAAATGTTTTTTTTTTGTAAATATTATAAACAAGGATAAAACATCAAATCTAATTAATTATTTGTTCCTAGGATAATATAGGCTTACATTTTTCTTTATCATGTCTGTGACGGTCCTTATCTTTATCATGACGATGTTTATCCTTATTGGATGAACTATGTTTATCTTTTTCTCTATCAGAGGATCGATGTTTCTCTTTGTCTCCAGAATGAGAAGTGGAATGTCTATCCTTATCCTTATCCTTTTCCGATGATGAATGTTTTCTATCCTTTGTAGAATCTCTATCTTTATCCTTATCGCGAGAATTTGAATTCACTGAATTATGCCTGTGTTTATCCTTTTCTTTACTCCTTGAACTTTCTTTATCTTTATTGGAACTCTCTTTATCCTTGGAGACATTGTGAAATCTAAAATAATAATAATGAGAAAAATATATATATGTCGTTGTTTTTCAAATTATTATTTTTAAGGACATATGAAAAATTTGTTTTTTCTTTGTTTTTCTATACCTGTCTTTTTCTTTTGAACTGGAACTAGATTTATGATGGTGCTCTTTATCCTTACTCCTGTCTTTTTCTTTATCCTTATTAGATGATGATCCGCTATGCTTATGATCCTTGTCTTTGCTCGTTGACGAACTACTCTTCTTTTCCCTATCTTTATCCTTGCTACTACTGCTGCTCTCATGTTTTTCCTTGTCTTTAGAGGAACTAGAACTATGTTTGTGTCTGTCTCTATCCTTATCCCTGTGATCACTTTTGTGACTCTTTTCTTTTTCTTTACTTCGGTCTTTGTCTCTATGCTCAGACTTATGGGATCGTTCTTTTTCTTTATCTTTATGTTCGGATTTATGTTCCTTTTTTCTATCAAATCCATTAGACATACCATTCAAATGAGCATCTAAATAAACAAAAATATAAATTTTGTTATAAATTTTATTCTGGTTTTATATTTAGGCGTCTACATCGATTATATAAAAATTATAAAAGTAATCATATTTTATACGAATAATAATATATAATTTAATTCTATGATCAAGACGGAGAAAGAGGGAGAAAAAAAATGTAAAAAGATTTAAGGATCTATACAATGTAATAAATAATAATAATAATAATAATAATAATAAAAAATAAATAAATAAATATATAAAATTTCATTCTTTTATAAATATAAATTCTATAATCGTGGTCAATAACTATTCAATAAAATTATATTTATTTATATATAACTTAATTACTTTTTAAATTTAATATCTTCTTTTTGTACAATATAAATATATGTTTATGGATCGTCATTATAAAACTCTAACACAACTTATATTAATTTATTGATATTAAAAAGAAGAAAAAAAGAAAAAACAAACAAACAAATATTTAATAAAATATACATTTAAATTTTGCAATAGATGAAAACTTGAAAAATCTTTTATCTCATGACTATTTAATTTTATTAATATTCGTAACAAAATGTGGAACATAATTATCTATAGATTACATATTACATAGGCACTAACTAAATATTGCCAACTATGTGATGATATACGTAAACACCACCATACGTGACATAAGTAAATACGCAATCGAGACTTTCATTTCTGATCGTATCCAATTTCTTCCAGAAAATGCAAAACTTTTGTTCGACTCGTTAAGCTCAGAAACGTATTATAGAAAAAAAAAAAAAACTATTTCAACTCTCAATAATTAATGAACGTAATGAGAGTGAGAAAGTGAGAGAGTGAGAGAGAGAGTGAGTGAGTGAGTGAGTGAGAGAGAGAGAGAGAGAGAGAGAGAGAGAGAGAGAAAAAAAATAAAACAGTAAACTGAGGAAAAAGAAAAAAAATGAAGTTCACATCTGCGGTATAAAATACTGTAAGTTTTTAAAAGAAAGGTTTCTCAGAGTGAAAACACGTGTCTGAGGCGCTTGAGTCGTTTGCAAGGGATAAGTTACAAGTATTCACTTCTGGTCAGAATCGAAAACTAGTTTGTTTGCTTCCTTAATCGACCGGATTTCATGATCTTTTAGTAATATAAGCTAAGCGTATTAAATCAGAAAATAAATCATCTCACCATTATGATTACCCACAACGCTGTTATCCTTCGACCGTTTTTCCTGAAAGAAAAATATAATAAAATATTATTACATTTCCTATTATCAAAGAAAAATTATACGTTAAGATCGTTAATACAAATAATATCTAAAAACCCGAGGAAAAAATGAATATATAACTGATAATTGAACTTAACGTCTGGATGGGTTGTTCGTTCGTTCGTTCATTCGTTCATGATAAAAGTTGGACTTAGTCGCAGACGCCATTTTGGGACTTAGAAAAATTTCGCGTCCATCCTCGATAGGTATTACCAAGAGAAAAGTACCGTTAAACGAGGTTCAATTGATAAACTATACACGTAAGTTTGTTCGTTTGTTTAATAATATATTAAATAATTACTTACTAGATTAGAATTCGCTTCCGATATCGGTTGCTCAAGATCCATTTCTTCCCGTATCGAAACTCACGGCTGATAGACTCTGGCAGCGCGAGAGCTTACAGGAATGAGAAAAGCACCGGGGACGCACTCACACAGAGTACTGACTCAGCTATAACTATATTCTTCGTGCGTGACTGGCTACAGAGACCCCACTAGATAGAGAACCAAACACTACCGAGGCAAAGTATCCGAAATGCATTACTGCGCATGCCCCATACGTTACTCCGCCCCTTCGATCCCCGGTATGACCGACCCCACCATCCATCCGATGACTTTCTTTTCTATTTATTACTTTTCTTTCTATCAAGCCGTAAATACGTTACATTTCTCTTTTATTCCGTTATGGTACTTTATTTTTCTTTATAAATCAAAGGTTAGAATCTTTCTATTTATATGCTCATCATTTACATTTTTATTAGTAGCACCTATTTTTTTTTCAATGTTTAATTGTATTTTTCAATTTTTGAATGGGTAGAAAATTTGATGTCTATAAATAGGTGTAAAGGATTTTAAGGACTATTACATGAAAGGATTGTTAAGATATTTCATGAATGTAATTTTCATATCTTATCGAAGATGTATTTAATACTGAAGTCGTTATTCATTTTTAACTACAAAAAAAACTCAGAAGATATACCGTTGAATTTATATCTATTATATTTTTATCAATATATGAGACATGAAATTTTTAAATGTATTAATAATTATTATGCGGAATAACGAAAAAAATTATTATTACTGTATATCATGTAACATATTTTTGTCTTAACTTTATTTAAAAAAAAAAAACAAGTATTGAAAATTGTTCTATGTTGTAACAACAAAATTTATATAATATCAAATCATTAAAATAATGTATTATGGTTAACTGTAATAATGCCATTCTAAATATTTTCATTAAGAAATAAAAAACTTCTTTTGTGTAACTTCATTTATTCTGTCTTAAAATGACTTCACGATTGTTTTCATCTTCTTATCCCATCCTAGTCTGTCTCCTTTTTTTTGAAATGCAAATACTGCATAAAGTGCTGTAAACAAAAAAAGTTTATCCAGTTTATTAAAAGTTCACAAGTATAAGGAAATATATAAAAAATATATTTTCTGTAACTTACATGTGACTTCCCATTCTGATTGAGACAATGTGCCAATTTTACGGTGGCCTGGTAGATTTTGCATATGACTTATAGCATGTTCATAATCTTGTGAATGCTTACCTAATAATGGACTTTCATGATACGGAGGAAAAGTTTCCATAGCTTGCATTTTACAAAGCAAAGATTTTCCTTCATTCTGCATGCGTTCATAATATGATTCAAATCTTTATACAATAAGAATACATAATTAAATTAAAAAAACAATTTTATTATTACAGTTTTGTGTTTGTAGTAATTCTATTACCTTTCAAACATTATTAATTCGAGACCAAATTTAGAAGCTAATTTGCATAGCGTAGGTAGATGAACCAAAAATTCTGGACAATTAACTACACCTTCGAGATTAAAATTATATTTAGTACCAAAAAGAGGTGGACTTGTCTTATCTTTACATAAAAATTCTACGGTATAAATATCATTTCCAAACTTATTGCCATCACACTTTTGCCATCTAGAACTTATAATAAAATTTGACAAATTAATTTTTGCGAACAGATTATTTTAAATACAGATTATAATTTGTGAGAAAAATATATTTGTGTATTTAAAATTAAACGTTATATATGTACATACGCTAAGTCATAAGCATCTGGCATAGTTCCGATAAAATAACCACCTGGCCTTAAACATTCACTTGCATTTCGGAGCATACATTCTGCTTGTAATAGTGATTCAAAGCTATAATGAAATGCAAATTGACAGCTCACAAGATCGAGTTGTATAGTAACATCCTTGTATTTTTCTCTTAGGCGTACCTAAAACTCACTTTTATAACCAATCCCATTGACAAAATTATAATATAGAACATTAAATGTTGGAAACATTAAAATTTTATTATATCACAAATACTTTTTTTTTTTATAAAACGAAGTACAAACAGTTTCCAAAATTGTAATAACTAAATACCTTTGTACAATCTGCAGCAATAAATTCAGCAGTAAAAACAGGTGCAAATCCTCTTACTTTGGAACTTTTATTTAAAATATCACTATATCGATTTTTACAATGTTCAATAGATATTTCAGCTATATCTGCACAGATTAAGTGACTAATCTCTTTTTTTTTTCCATTTTAGAAGATCTCCACCTTTACCGCAACACATATCGAGTACCTTCAGGGGGCTGTTATGATTTTTGTTCTGTTTTATTTTATTTATATATTCATCTGTGAAAAATAAAAAAATATATATATTAATAGGAAGAAAAATATATTTAAATTACAATCATATTAAAAAAATTCAAAGAACAAAATACTTACCTATAAGCATACTTTTGATCCAATTATTAAAATTTCTCATGTAAACAATGCGACTTTGATTTCTTTGAGAAAGATGTTGTTCCTCAAGTGTATTGTAATGTTCAGCAACTAACGTAGTATTATCTGTTCTCTCATTATTAGAAATGTTATGGCTATTTCTACTGCTCCCAATAGACAAGTCTGATGGATTGCTTGAATACTATATATGTAAAAATGTAATATTGAGGTTATTAGAAAGTTTGTTAAAAATAGTATTAATTAACTATTATTTATATTCAAGAAAACTTACATATGATGTATCTTGTCCTGTATCAGTTTTTAATTTATTTTTTTCTAGCAAATTACTCTCTGTTTCCTCCATTCTAGACATTTTAGAACAAAGTAGACTAATATATGTTTTCAAAAATTATTGATATACAAAAAAACGTTTATTTAGTTATTCAATAATATTATAATTATACTCGAAATTATATTAAAAAGATCTTGATTATACATTCCAGAATGTAACGATAACAAATCTTTCGTTAATAATTACACAGATGCCAATACTTATAGTCGATGATCATTACTATTAAATAGATGGGAAACTATAATGTTGATTTGAATACAATTATTGCGCATGCGTCATAATAATCCACGCTAATTGGTCAATATTTAAGCATTTTTGTATGAATTTAGTTTTTTTTCACAAAAAAATAATGTGTATTAAAATTTACACATTTAAATTAATAATAAACAATACATTTTTTTTTTCAAAAATATATCGTGATAAATAAGTTTTAATTGCTAATATATAAATCCATGATAAAAATATTATAATATACATTTATGATTAACATCTTCATTTCTACTAAAATATATTCTACCAACATATTTTTTATATTTTTAAAGAAAGAAATTTTGTTATAATTATGTAAATTATAAATATTATATGTACACTCTAATTAAATATATTACATAGATTTAATATTTTCAATTATAACATTTTCTTTATGTATCTTTAAATAAAACAAAACTCTTAAGACTGTTTTATTTTTGATACTGTACCAAAAAAAAAGATAACATTTTTTGTAGCTTTTTCATAAACGTTATAAGATTTAAGCATAATAAAACAAAATATAAAATAAAATAAAAATCAAATTAGTGATTTATATATAAGATTTTCTTTATTTAGTTAGATATTTTAAATTGATTAATTTTCATTCAAGTTCTCGTTGGTAGAAACATGAATTGTGAATGGCCGCGAAAATGGCAGCGGCAGAGTTAAAACAGAAACATGTTTCATTTGCTGAAATTGCAAAAAGTAATATATCACAAACAGTTTCGCATAGAGAAATCGAATGCTATCAGTTTAAGATAAAAGATTTGTTATATTACATATGTTCTATTTTTTTTCTTTTTACGGATACTTTAACAGGTGAATAACGAAAGCGTTATAATGAATATTTCTTGTATTTTATTAATTATTTGTATTTATCTATGTATTATATTACATTAAACATATTTTTAATCACCAGAACTGTAGACAAATTTTATGGAAATTATATATTCCAATATATATAGTAAAAGTTTTAATTTAATGTACAATGGTGATGAACAAAGGATACTTTTAGATTTGAATAATTTATTCCATCAATGATATAATACAAAATATTTAACATTAATAATTAAATCGTTATCTTTGAAAATAAATATATCTTTTAAGTAATTGTAATAATAAATAAGCTATATATTTGACAATATTATATTATATTCAGATAGCTTTGCATTTGTGCAATACCTTTTACAAGGATATACATTATGGGGATGTTTATCAATTACTTTTACAATTATACCAGCTGGTATCATTCAATTATTCAGTTTAAGATGGCAACAAAGTGATGGCTCTGTTAAATTAATTCATTGGATATCACATATTTTTTTCTTGGGAGTATTCCATAGGTGAATATTATTTTTATACTTATATTTGTAAATTATATATTATAAAATATGTATTTAAGTTATATATTTTGTATACTTTTCAATACTTTTTATCATATCTATATTTTTTATTTTTAAAAAGAGTTAGTTAGTACAAATTTGATTTTATTCGTCAATATATTAAATTCTATATTATCCAAAGTATTTTTTAATATTATATATATTTTTCTATTTATATCAGTAATGACTTCATTGTTTTTTTTTTATAGGTATTTGATTTTATTATATACCGCTGTGTATTCGTTGAGAACTAAACAGTTTATAAAGGATAAGAAATCAGTATATAGGAAAGAGAGTGATATTTGTATGTTACAATTATTTGAATCTTTTATGGGAGCAGCACCACAACTTGTGTTACAGTTATATATTATTGTTATATTACATGATGCACCTATTTGGACAAGTAAGTTTTTTCTCAGTATAAATAATTTTATAAAAATATAAACACACACATACATATATAGTTAAAATAAATCTGTAGAATAAGAAAATAATTGAAAATCTTTTTCATAAATTTTATATATTTTCTGAAGAAGTAATTTTGATATATTTTCAAAATATTTTTTCAACAAGCTGTTAGTTGTACGACCATATGGATTAATATTTGTAAAATCATTTTTTTGGTATAAATAGTATTTTAATCCAGTCTCTTCCATGAAAAAGCGATGATCTTCTTGAAATGTTTCAAATTTGAGAATGTAATCATAATGAATCATGCATGGTTTGCAAGTATCATAATATGGAGCCCAATGTTCATCAAAATACTTCTCATTTGCAATAAATTCTAAAAATTCTTCAAATGTAGGTTCTAGTTTTGTTTTAGTTGAATTTTTGTGTCTACGGTATTTATACGTAATCTGACGTCCAAATCGTTTATAATAATATTCTCTACCATTTATATGTTCTAATTTATCTCTATATGCAGACAATAGTCGTTCAAAAGGATGTCGTACAATTAAGAATTTTTTAGTATCATGTAGTTTCTGTAATATCAAAGTTTCACCAATTGTGGTAATTCAGTAAAATATTATCAATAGATTATTTAACAAAATCCATTACCTCAAGTGTTTTGTTTATATTTAAATCACAAGGAAATGCTTGTTTAACAATACTATTCATTTGAATTCCATTTCGATTAATTAAATCCATGGTTGTATCTGTTAAGATACCTGCAAGTATAGCAAAATTCTTCATCCACGTTGAACTTCCAACTTTATATATAGGACACCATGATATACCATGTTTTCTGACCGATCATATGTAAAATATTGAATAATAAGTTTATTCATATATATGAAACATTAAAATATATATTAATTATATATATACTATGTGTATCAATACTTACGTATCAATAATCATATTAGGAAAATTTTTATTTAGCTGTAACTCTTCGTTGGTATAATTTTTACACATGTTTTTTATTTTTTGTTTCCTCATATTCAATTCTATTCTCTTAATAGTCATTTCAGTAGATGGTAAAACTATATCCGTATTACTAATAATTATTTTCTCAATTGTTTTATTATATTGTTTTACATATTGCTGTATATCTTTTACAATTTTGTATGCCTTTAGTGTGCTATTTTTTTCATTGAAATTATGCCATGTGTTTTTCCAAGTTATTAATAAAGTAAATAATATAATAACAATTATTAACTGCAATATAATGTTTTTCTATGAAAGGTGAAATATAATAAATTATTAGTCTCAATGAACTACGATATTAGTTTCTTTAATTAATTACTTTAAAAACTAAAGACTATAAATAATATTACCTGCAATAATATTATTTTGTTTTTTATATAAAAACATAGAAACTTGTTTGACCATAAGTTTCTGTTATCCGTATAATTGATCATATTTAGTCCTTGCGTACCAAAAACTTTTTACTGAATACTTATTATTAAGTTAATATATTTTCACAGTTAAAATGGTAACACGGATGCAAAAACACATTTGTTTTATGGTACGTTGTATGAATAATTTTATAATTAAAAAAGAAAAGAAAAATTAAACAATATCTGTATGATATTACTTTGGTATAATATTTAAACTATTCATTTTTAAAGAACTATAAAAGACAGTAGTATTGATCTGTTAAGACAAGCTTGAGAAGTAATAGCTAAACTGAACTAATATGTTTATGGGTTTCCTCTCTTATTTCCTTTGTCCCGCCCACAAAGATAACAAACTTGAATGAATGTATCTCTGAAATTTGCTATCTATTCTTTTAAGATATCCTCTACTATATTCATATAAAATCTATGCATGGAACGCCTTATACTTTTCAGTTTTAAAAATACTTTAGACTCCTACCACTGTGATCATTTAAATAAGCTAAAAATAAGATACTACAGATGCTATAACAGAACAAAATATGTAATCATTATAATATGTATGTATCCTTCGATCAACCATGCATTTTTTATTGTTTTTAAATATTTCATTATGTATTACTTTTATATTACAATAACATTTATAATGTGCTTAAATATTATTTATACAGGTATGTCAACTATGGCTTCTCTTTGTTCATTAATTTGGGCTATTGGAACATATATAAAAGCCATGCATAAAATTAATCCTAATCACAATAATGAATCTTGGATATCACTGATGCTTCAATATCTTTGGAGGGGTGGAATGTTAACATCAAGGCTAACTGTATTAGTATTAATAGCAATTTGTTTAAGAAAATGGTTTTCCTTATTTCTTGGTGAGTTTGTTTATAATCAACTTAATATTTAATACCAAATTCATATCATATTAGATTTATATTTTCGAGAAGTAAATAATTATCTCTTTTTTTTTATAGGCTTGCATTGGTTATCTATGACTGTTTGGGTAATTCTTCAAAACACAGATTTTTGTTCTACTATTTGGGAAGAACGTATTTATAATTGTATTATAGGACTTATTTATTGTTTTGACTTTTTTAATTTATGCGAAGGAAAGTCTCGTTATAAGGTTTTTGCATTTTATTTTATAATAGTGATAGAAAATTTATCATCCTTGGTAATTTATATGTTAAATTTTAAACAAACAATAACAATTGATATATTTATATTAATGATATTTTTTATTGTGGGAGGTATGTTAATTGGTCTTATAAGTATGTTATTATACTACACTAAATTTCATCCAACAAGAAACTTAAGTTTAGATAAAGTTAGTAGTGAAAATTCAAACGTTATTGCTACTAATAATATAGATACTTCTCGATCTTTTAAACAATATTATTGCGGTTCATTACCACAATCTTCAAATGTATCTACAAGAACGATTTCTGAGGAAGTAACAGCTGACAAGCAATTTTTATTAACAAATATTGTTCAAAATACTGATTGCTTAGAGGAAGGTATTGTTAATGAAGCTTATAAAATAGAAAATGAAATAAAAACCACTGAACACGTGGTTTCTAAATGTGAGAAATCACCTGATTCTTCATTAAAAGATAGGGAAACCTTATCGCTTCATGATAAAGATGTCTTAACTATTAATTCGTGTCTTAAATGCAATAGAATAGTTCGTAATAATTGTACAGATACATTTAATGTTGTCTGTAATTGCATTGATAATATTACTCCTTTAGAAGATAATCTTTCTACAATTCATCATAGAAAACGTAGAGGCTTTTGTTTACCCATTACGGAAGATTTAGATAAAGAAAAAGATTTCGCCGTTATAAATTCCGATGTACATATTTCTTCACAAAAACGTAGAGATATGTTTTCTTCAACTCAACATACACTTGCGATTCATACAGATACGGAAAGATTGAAATCTGATTTCAAGCATTGTGAAATTCCTGTTGTAAACTCCGACATAGATCTAAATTCCAACACACCTTTAGACAGTAAAAAGTTTTGTTCCTTGGAAGAAACTCTTAGAGATATTAGTGGTGTTCTGAATACTATAAGAGATGAAGAAGAATTACAAATTGCAACAATTTCTCATAGCGATAAAGATTCGGATACTAATAAATTATCTAAAGATTTGCAACAGAAAGATGAAACAATGAGTTGTGTTACGTCAATTCATGATTATGAAAATGTATGTCCTTTAGGAGTTGCCAGACCACCGTGGTGTATACGTAGTTGGAAAGGTTACACGGACATAGAAACATATCTTCATGATGATAGTGTTGTCAGAGACAGACGTAGAGATACTTTAACAAGTACAACTACCGGAACAACATATAGTTCTGATTTTTCTGATGGAACCTGTACAAGTTCATTAATAAGGAGAATTTTAAAGCAAAATGATTATTTAGATACTTTAACTTATGATTTAGTCGATTCAAATGAACCTAAAGTTAAATGTAATAATGATTTATACACATCATCCAACACAGAGGAACAAAATGCCACATTGTATGCCGCGAAACCAATAGTTATAGACGATACAGGTGGAATGTTTTCATTGGATACTATTGTTGAAGAACATGACGACGATGATGATGATGATGATGACGATGATATTTTTTCTGTAACTACAAAATCTATAAAACCAGCTTGTACATCAGTAAGTTCCCTTGTTAGTACCATAGATCAAATTAGAACATCAGCAGCTGAAAATTCACCTAGGCATATTTATCATAGAACAGAATCACATTGGGGTGATATGACACAAAAAGATTTATCATCTAAGAATACGTTGTTTTCCGATAAGTTACATGATAATATTGTAGATGATGTAAGTTTTGTAAAATCACTGGACAAATTTCCTGATAAAATTGCAGAAAAATGTGAATTAAATACAATTAGAGAATTGGTGAAGTCTTGTACGATAGAGTCAATTAAAAAAACTCCTTTAATTGAAGCTATATTGTCTGATTCTCCAATTTTAGGAAATAAAGATAAAATTCAAAAACATATTAATGGAACAGCTAGTTCTCATGAATTTAATTCAAACGAAAATGACTTGTATATTGAAATGAATTCTTTAGTGCCTGCAGTTAACATAAAAGATACACGTATTGACATAATAGATGATAAACCGTGTGATTTGAAAGCTATTGCTAAAAATAGAAATTTTAACGTATCAACATCTATATCAGACAAATCTGTAAAAGAATCATCAACATCTGTGTGCTCTAATAACGATGTTATCAGTGATAAACATTGTAACAAACACGAAAAAACGATTAGTTATAAAAAAAAAAATTGTCATTATTAAAAGAAAAATTTGAACCTAAATCACAGCAACTTGTATATATGGTTACACCAAATAATGGAATAACAGTAGAACACATGAACTTTTCAAAAAATTCAGAGACATTAACTACAAATGTTTCGATTGTTTTGAAAAAAACAACAGGTTTATCTTTTACTCATGACAAAGAAAATTTAGCTCCAATTGCTACAGTAAAAGATAACAATACTAATAAATATAATAATGTATACATAGAAGAAAGCAATAACATTTATGAAAATAAAGAAACTTTATATAATGTACAACTTAATATGAAAGATAAAAGACATGTATTTTTAGAAGAAGTTTTGAAGAGAAAAAAATCTTTTATACAGAATATAAAAAACTTGTAAAAATGATTTTATATTATCTTTTATTTTAATTCATATAAATCATTTCAACCTGCTGTAAAGATACTATAAATTTTATTAAAGAAATATATACAATTTAAATTTTAATTATATATAGGAATTAGTGGTTGTTAATAACATTAAAAATAATATTATATTTTTAATATTTTATTTGTTATTTCTTCTCCATGTGTAAACATGAACGATTAAATTTATAACATATACTTTGAATAGCATATGTATAGAATAATATTTTTATATTCTATTTAATTTTTATACTATTTTATTACACACACATATATATTACATATATGTATATATATAACACTCCAATATTTTTTGTTTTATACAAAATGCGTTGTATATAATAAAAGTCTTTTATATGTTTACTATTAGCAATATTATTTGAATGAATAAAATAGAACGAAATATTTTCTAAATATATTAAGATTATTTATTTTTTTTTCTGTCATAATAGTTGTAAGCTCATCTTATTAGTAAAAATTATTACTCACAAAATGAGTGACATACATTTAATAAATTCTTATTTGGAAATCTACTGAATTTATTTGAATCATGATCGAATAATAACGTTTGCAACATTTGTTTTCTTTATTTTTCATTTATTTTATACTGTAATAGTACCTTATATGAAATACGATTTTCGAACAATATATAATGTTAAACTATAATAAATAAATACTATTCTTTACGTCTTAATAAAATCTACTATTAAATAAAATAGTACGAGTTTAAGAAATGTGAATTTATATACATATTCATATATAATACTGTATATATATATATATATATATATATATATATAACAAAATTTAATTATCTCTGATATGTTTAACTGATTAGATTATATATAAAAGGTTAAGAACATTTTAAAATACCATATGGTCTTTAACTAGCTTTTAAATTAAAATACTCTGTTTTTTACTTGTAGTATTTTCATACCTTTTGATCCATTTAATGTGACGAATAAGTGGTAAACTATACACATTTTTACATAGTCGCGTAACTATAGACATTTTATTGAGTTCTTGAGCTATTTGATGTAAAGACTTTCCAGTTGTTTCAGGAATAAACAGAAATATATAAAATATAGTGATTAGGCACATGAAACTATAAAACAGATAAGAACCAGCCAAAGTCATTGATTCTGTAAAGTAAAATAATAGTAATATTAATTTGTTTGTGTCAATATTGATAACAATATGTAAAATGTACATATAAAAACATGTAAAACTTACTTGTAATTTTATTGACAGTTTCAATAGTTAAGATGTGAGTTGTCCACATAACAGTTATTGCAAAACTAGCACATTTACCACGTATTGAAACAGGAAAAAGTTCAGTTAGATTCAGTAAAGGAACTGGACCAAGTCCTAAGGTATATGCTGCTTCGTATACAAGTAAAGTTGTCACTGCTAAGATACGCAAACCATTTGTGAGACCTTCTGGGAAGACAGCACCTTGATTCTGTAATTTATATAATCTAGTTATTATGATATATAGGATAACCAGAATGGTTTTTATATTATAATTTATTGTTTTTTGCCCTTTAATGTATAATAAATTATAGATTATAAGCAAAAATTGTTTAGTTACTTCACAGGATGCTTTTAGTTGTGTCCAAGTTTCAGGAGTTGATTCAATTACAGCTAAAGGTGTAGGTAATAAAGGAAATGGTGTTGGAGATCCAATTGGTATAATGCTCTGTATATTTTCTTCCGCAACAAATTTGCAATATGTATTTTCGGTATCTAAGTTGTTACTACCTCTATCTATTGTTGCAAGTAAAGATAATAATGATATAGTTGTCATACATATTGTAGCTGATGTTATTAGAGCTGTGCGACGCCCACATTTTTCTACTATTACTAACGAACAAATCATACTGAAAATTTTGACAATTCCCAAACATATTAAAGCAGTCATTTCTGCGGCATCTAAAATTTTCCAAAATAATGTATATAAATTTAAATATATTTAAACTAAAACGTATAATAAATGAATATCTTTATCTAAGACTCACTTGAACGAATTCCTAAAAGAACAAACAATCTTGGTGCATAATATAAAACTTGTTCTCTACCAGTTCCTTGTTGTAAAATCATCATGAAAATCATGATAGATAGCATTTCAAATATTGTATGTTTCGTATTTTTAGGGGTTGTTTTAGAAATAACATTCTTTGTTTTTTTTAACAATAAAAATGATGGAGATTTCTGAAGAAACAGAACAGTAGTAGTGCAAGCTATTAACGCAGATGCAATAGTTATGCTTAGAGATAATCGCCATTGATGATCCAATGTTATGAAAATAGTAGCAACAATAGTTATTAAAAATCCTACAGCTGCACCTAATTGATACAATATAATGTTAAATCCTCGTTTATTCGATTCTGATACTTCTGCCAAATATATGCAATGGGATACTGTAGATACGGTACTAGAGTAGCCACAAATTATTCGAGAAATTAATAGCAAAACATAATGATTTACTAATGCAGATAAAATGGTACCAAATATTAAAAACATCAGCATTAATATCATTGTCCAACGTCTGCCAAAAGAATCTATTGCCATGCCTATAAGTAAATAACGAATAATACTAACAATTAAATATATATATACATAATACCAATTTACTATAAATAATAGAAATATTATATTTACCACCAGTTAATCCTCCAAATAATACACCTATAAACCAAATACCAATAAGAAGATTTATTTCAAAGCAATTTAACTCAAATTCACTTTTGATAAAAGGTGCCATTGGTTTTATTACAGACATATCGCAACCAAAAGCTATACCCGCTAAAAGTGCTACCATTGATATTAAAATATTTTGATTCTTTGACGTTATATTTTGCAATGGTGTTAAATTGTCATTTTGTTTGGAAATCTGTTTTTTTTATATTTCTTTCAAGAATACATTGATAATCTTCATTTACTGGCTTGTTTACTATTGATTCAATATTGTTATTTCCATGATTCAATAGTATAGTAGTATCCTCTTCATCTGACATTTTTAGCTAAAATAATGAATATGATGTATAATAAACTTATATTAATTATTTATAAAAAGAATTTTAACATTAATATTTTGTATTATTGTTGCATGACATATGCTTTAAAAATAAATTTTATTATTGATCTGTTATAGAAAACAACTAACCGTCAAGTTAGTTGATATTTACTTGCATTTTAAAACAAATATACACATTCTAGATATACCATATTCATATAGATAAGAGTCTTTAGCCATTTGCGCTATCTGGTGATCAAACTGTGTAAGAATTTTGAAAAGTATTATAATTCGACCATTTCGCGGATTGGTGCTCGCGTAGCTGCCGTTAAAGGCGAGTTGCATGGTGACGCCTCTTTGTGAACAGATATTAATCCATTGGAAAAGTTATCTAAATTCTCTCGTTGATGTCACTAGTATCTACTTCCGTTGCGTAATCGTCTTACCCCTCGTTGTAGTGATACCGCCACCGCCCTGCGCTACCCTTTATGACGCATAGTCGCGCCCGGTGGACGCGCCCTCGGTAATCGCTTGAAATGCGTTTTGTTCAAGAACGTTATTGTGTGTATACCCACTGTATTGACGATAATGAGACGTTAATGAAAAACTTAAGCGGTGCTCGAATTGAGAGCCACTGCTTTTTTTCATACACAATTGGTAGTATGCATTTGAACAAAAAATCTAGAAGTGCAGTTGCGTAGATGTGTGATTATGTGGTTAAATTCAAAGATTTTCTCGGCTTACAGTCGAGACCGTTCGGATGATGATAATAATGATATTCATTGGGCAATAAAGTCAGATTATCATTATAGTACGATTATTTATAAATTGGTGAATCTTTGTCAAACGTCGTCGCCATATCCATCCGGAGGACGATCTCAGCGCAGGAGTGCCGGTGGGCACTTGGTGGTAACCAGTGATCAATGAACTCTACTTGCACTGTGTTTTGGCTGATGCAGTCAGTGTACATATCTAAAGGATCGACGACGACAACGTATGTAGCAGCCCAATTACATATTAAAAATATAATATATAATCTATATTACAAATATGAGGGATAGATTATAACTTCTTAAAGATTTTACCTGATATTACCGCCCCGCCTTTGCATAGGAAAAGCAGTATTTCGTTCTTATGACAATTTTTTTTCTTACGCGCATATTCACGCCGATAACCTTTCTTAGTTGGACATTTTTTTCTTTTTTTTTTTTTTTTTATTAACTGTACAACCAATAGCGATACTTTCTATCCAGACTATACGCACATATTTGCTATATAATATGAATTCGTATTTACATGACCCTACCCTTCGAATTACATCGTTAGTTAAACTAATGCCTTTCTATCCTTGTTGATCTTCGTCAATTTATTTTTATCTTTTTATTAAGAATAATTAACTACTAGCGTGTCCTAAATAAAGATGATCGTCGTTCATATATATATTTAACGGGGAAAAAAATATTTAAAAGGAGGATATATATATGTATGTATATATATATTTTCTTACAGTTCGTTTTACTTCATTATTATGTAAATATTTTATTTGATAATCAAAATCTTATATCTCAATCTTATTTAAAAGTACTTAAATATTACTCTTCATTGTTATTTTTAAGAAGTTTGCAAATTTATGAGCTTGTCAAGTTCTATCTAATAAATAATTATTTAGCTAATTATTTAGTTTATAATCTTCATTGTAAAGAATTTAATTTCATTCTTAAGGAATTAAAAATCATTAGAAATTCTTATTGAAATCTGCTACATTGTGTTATACAATAGTGAATAAATTTCATTTTTTTTTTTCATTAAATGAAATGATTTATTTGCAGATGACTACTTAATACTAAATAGTTGTGTAAGACTTTTTGAAAGAAGCAAATGTTTATAGTATTGCTATTAATAATAGCATAAATGAGTGAAAATGAATGATATAGACAGCATGAGCATGAAGGGCAGTGGAGGTTCCAAAATGCCTCATAGTCATTCGACTCCAGCTGGTGTTGATGGAGGTAGTCGAACACCACCAACAACACCCAGGAAGGCAGGAAAAATGCTTGCTGTTCGTGTACAAATGTTGGATGATACTATTACAATGTTTCAAGTACAGGTAATAATTACAAATATATATATTTGTCTTGCTTGTTTTTACAATATAATCTTCAAATAATATTTTTCAAATGAGAAGATAATAAAAATACAACAAGTAAATATTTCTCATTGAGTTCTATAGAATGGAACAATCTTTAATTTTATATTTTTAAATATATTTAAATTTCAATTAAACATTACACTTTGTGTGAACATTCTTGCCAAAGTATAATATCCTTCGAACGAATCAGAGTATCATTTTAATTCCTTGATAGAAGATAATTGAAGTGCTCTTTCAATAGGAAGTTTAATAAACATAAACGGTTGTGTAATAGAAGGTGTAATTGGATATAAAGGTAATAAAAACTTGATTGGTGTGAAAATTAAATTAGTATTATAATAGTTAAACTATAAAATCACAAAAGATTTGTATTTTATTCTGAAGGATATTACTTTTTTAATTTATTTGTGTTACTAAACTTGCTGATGCATGAATATTACAAGTAATATTTTTAAAGTCTTGGAGATAAAAGATAAACAATTTTAAATAAATGTTATTGATTTTTAAAGATAATATTATTTTATTAAAAATATTATAAATTATTCTTGATGAATTAACTTGTTATTAGTATAACAAATCACCTTATTAAACTTTAGTAATAGCATCTTTATATTTTCTTCTTATTGTATATTAGTCACATCGTGTACTGTATGCATACATAATATTTCCACAAGAATGAACTATTGGAGCACATAAAATGTATCGGTAAATACATACATATCAAACACACATACAAGCTCATGGATAAAAGGAATATGTATCAATTTATTGATTCTTTATATAACTTGCAATGTATAATACGTTAAGATAATTTTATTTTTATGTAAATTTCCATTAATATCTAATAATTTTGTATTTATACTTGTAACTATATGTTGTTATATTTATACATGTATTTTATTTATTTCAGGCAAAAGCATTGGGTAGAGTATTGTTTGATCAAGTTTGCAAACAATTACATCTTTTAGAAGCTGATTATTTTGGTCTTGAGTATCAAGAACCTAATGGGACAAAAGTTAGTCATACATTTATAAGTTAATATATAGTTTATTTCATATATATAATTAATTTGAATGATTTATATATAATTTTTTTTTTTACAGTATTGGTTAGATTTAGAAAAACCAGTCTGTAGACAAGTGGGATTATCATTGGTTGATCCTCTTCTCAGATTTTGCGTTAAATTTTATACACCAGATCCTGCACAACTTGAAGAGGAGTTTACAAGATATTTATTCTGTTTACAAATCAAACGAGATTTGGCTCAAGGTTTATTACAATGCAATGATAATACAGCAGCTTTGATGGCTAGTTATATCGTACAAGGTGAATAATGCTAATGCATAACATTGTTAATAAATAATAATCTATTTTTAATACGTCACTAAGTAAATGTATTTTATATAATATAATAATGTCACTGGAATATAAACTATTAATTAGATATTTTAAAAATAATTATAAAATCTTTTCTTTGGTTTCAGCTGAATGTGGTGATTATGTTATAGAGGATTATCCAGATCACACTTATTTATCAACATACAAGTTTGTGCCTCATCAAGATCAAGAATTAGAGCGACGTATTATGGAGAATCATAAAAAACATGCGTAAGTGATTATAAATATTTTGTTCAATTTGTTAATTCTAACATACTTCGATGGAGATAAGTAAAAATATAATTATTTCATTAAAGAAATAAATCGTTCTTTACAGTGGACAATCTCCTGCAGAGGCTGACCTTAATCTTTTAGAAACGGCCCGACGATGTGAACTTTATGGAATGAAAATGCATCCGGCTAAAGTGAGAACATTTAACGTTTTTATTATAGTTTATTTGCGATGATAATAAGTACTGTATTTCCATCAGGATCACGAAAGAGTATCGTTGAATTTGGCAGTAGCTCACATGGGGATAGTAGTTTTCCAAACTTATACCAAGATAAATACATTTAGTTGGGCTAAGATCAGAAAAATTAGTTTTAAACGGAAACGATTTTTAATTAAACTACATCCCGAAGGCTACGTAAGTATATTTTATTTCATTTGACGGCTTAAAAAATTCTTAAATAGTTATTTTTTCTATAAAAATAATTTAATACTGTTATTCCGAATATATTGTTATATAATATTTTCTGATATTTTTTTTTTTAGGGATATTATAAGGATACAGTCGAATTCTTTTTCGAGGGTCGCAATGAGTGCAAGAATTTTTGGAAAAAATGCGTAGAAAATCATGGCTTCTTCCGTTGTTCTGTAGTCAAACACGTGGTACGACAAAAAACAAGAGTTCTTAGTCGAGGTTCTTCCTTCAGGTACAGTTAAAAAAAAAATAATAATATATAAAAGTTATTATACCATGATATTTTTTTTTACGAAAATTTGAAGTTGAATATTATAATATTTTAAATGTATGTCCTTATGTTATCAGATATAGCGGAAAGACGCAAAAACAAATAGTTGAATTTGTCCGCGACAATTATGTGAAGAGACAGACATTCCAAAGGTAAGTTTTATTGATTGCTTCAGTAAAATTTAGCTAATTTTAAAAATAAAACATTGAAGATCCAAGTAATATTCGTAGATAGTGCTGCATGCCGTTGTATATTGTTTTCCTAATGTTAGTTTGTAACCTTAAGATTTTTATTAACCAACGCACCAATCTTGTGAATAAGATAGGAGGTGGCACGGTCTTGCTTTTACCGGGATATTAATTGGTATATATACCTGATTATTCCACATTATGTAGAATAAATGATCTACTTTGTTCCTATTTTTTTTTATATTTACGTTTGTCAGTGTTGCCTGCTTGGCAGGGTGGCGGGGAGTCAGGCTCACCATCAGGCACGATTGAACCCGAATGATCAGTGTACCCTTTCTCAATAGTGTGATTACTAATTTATCATTGTAACCTAAGAATATATATATATATATATATTTATATATATATACTGCAGAATATTACATTTCATTGTCCTGGCGGTTTTAACCAGCATTTATACTCGTCCATAGCAGTAGCATATTCTACAACAAAATATAGTCTGGCTATTTTAATGACACTTTATCCTTGTATATATATAACCGGCGAGTGTTAACATACCGTGCGATATCGATGCACGGTTAAGAAAAGCCGCTAGTATTAGCAGATGCAATTGTAACTTCATTATTAGTTTAATATATCATCATAATCATCATTATACCAATATCACAAAATTAAACACTTCAATTATTTTCTTATTTAACATATATATATAATGAACATGATCTACTATGTTCATATAATAAGGTATAATACTTTTTAGTAGTAAAGTTATATTGAATGAGCTATAAACTGAATGAGTTAAGAGTTCAATAATTTTTATGTAATATTTTTAATCATTTAGATTAATCTATAGTATAGAAGGGTTTGCATCGCGTTAAAAAAGATCATATTTATATGAATTTAAACTGTGATGGTATGAGCACTTACGTCCGAACATTTAGACTCTCTGTCAGAAGAAGCAAAAAAAATTTATTCCAAAACAAATAGCATGTACTTATGCATCTTATGTATTATTTATTTCTTTTATATTGTTAGTTTTTTTTTAATAACGAAAATATATACAGAGAAATTAAATCTGCCGATTTTTTTTGTTTATATATAGAATTATATTTTTTGAGGTATATATAACAAATATCTATCCATATTCGATTCTTTTATGTGTCATATTACTTAACCATATATATATATGTAAGAAACGACTCCGCAATGAAACGCTTTACTGACATATTATATAATTAAATAATAGTTTAATGTTTCATTAAAAAAAAAAGGGGGCCAGTTTTTTTTCTGAAGTGTTATTATTATTATTATTATTATTAACTTATTCAGTTCTATTATTTCATTCAACTGTAACTTTCATCTATTCAATATGATTCGTTAATCGCACAGGAAATAGAAATTAATAATTGGCGACATTGACCGTGTATCGTATCAAACACACGCGTTTGCAGCAGTAATTCTATTTTTCAATTAATGATTAGATTATTTATATTTCAGCACTGACATTTTAGAGCAGATATTTATATTGAAATATATTTGTTCTCTCTTCAAGAAAGACAAGTGTTTTATATTAGCCTATTTTGCATTAGTAAAAGGAAAAAAAAGGAAAAGAAAAAAAAAAAAAGAAAAAAAGATAAATTGAGCAGGCTTGGCATTTCGTAGCCTAAGTCTGATGCTGAACTTGACTCTCTCTTGCTCGCAGGTCCAATTCGTTCCGGCAGACTAGCGGTGGTAGGGCATTGCAGGGCTCGGAGGGGGGAGGCTATCGTGGGGCCACTCCGAGCAGCTCACTTATGGGCAGCTCCAGCATCTCTGCCCACCCCCTCCTGCCCCTCGGCGATCCTGGTATGTACCATGACCGATACCAACCTCCAGAAAAGCTTTTTTATCTATTTTTGTGCCTTTTTTTTAGTCTTCTTTTTATCTCCTTCCTCAAATTTTGGTTATATATTTGTTTATTTCGCAGTATTGTATTCGAAAGTATTGTAACGGTAGAATAGTAGAATTAGCGTATTATATTATATATATATATATAGGATGTTTTTCGAAACTATACACCAAAAACTAAAGAAATTGTATTAGAGTTATTTTAATTATTTACCATGATCGCATTATTTAATTTTCTAAATAATATTATGAAATTATGAAACTATATCTATTTATCCTATATATAGTTTCAGTTTGATTGTACACGATTTACGCTACGTTGGCATTACTTTGTGAAATTCGTTAATTCATGAAATGTCTAGGGTAAACCTTGAAATGACTACATTGACCTATTTAAATATGAAATAAGGCAGAATTATACATACTTCAAACTCGGTAATACATGAATTTACTAGAGGTGAGTAGTTAAATTATGAAACTGAAATTAGATCTGTAGATTAGATCCGATAGAACAGCACGACTAATAAAATATCGGGTTTTAAAATACAGGTAGATATAAGAACGAATAGCTATGAGCATTGTTGTAGAAAGAAAAGCAGATTTTAAAAACGGATCTCTAATTTCAATTTCATATTTTAACTACTCGCCTCTCGTGAATTCATATTTTAACTGATTATTTCATAAGAGAGTTAATTTTAAATGTATAATAAAATTCTTTTTATATGCTTTCCTAAAAACGTATAATTATTTCGGGTAAAGCTTAGGGTTTCCACGATTTAACTGAATTGTACAATTTAATGTTGACATAATCATAGTGCACTTTGGTTTATAAGAGATAAAAATAATGTTATCTATATGTTATATACATGTATATTATTAATGAATGTTTAGCCCTGGCAACCCCAGCTCTGTCTCTATCATGCGGTTCGATGACACTGGATTCTCCGACGACTGTGACGAGTGTCTCGATGGGAGGGACGATTCACCGTCGCGACGACACAGCTACATCGTTTCGGACGCTCACCTCTATCGACGTCCATTCGCCAGCCACCCCCAGCCAGGTTCCAGTACAGCGACAGCAGACGCTTGCTACCAATCAGCAACGGATTTCATCAGCAGGTCGTATCAGCCCCTCTAACAGCAGTCCTCCCGAATTCCCAGCTCCGCGACCTATACCTAGGCATCCTTGGCAACGATCTGCCAGTTGTCGCGAATTGTATGCATCTAGCTTCGAAGATTCTGGCAAGGCGCGTCCAAAGGATCAAACGAATAATAATAATAGTGGTGAACCTGTTTTAGAGCCCTTCCAATTACCCTCTCAGGGCGAATTAGATAATCCTGTAACGCGTTACGACGATACTAATCGTTCGTATAGTGCAGCTAGTTCGAAATTACCTTCCTTAGATCACGATTCCGTACCCGAACGTGTTTATAGTAGCTCATATCCAGGAACATCTTCGTTATCTACCGAATCGGGTCACGAAGAGTCCGGCCCAGCTGGTGATTTATCACACGACGATCTTTCCCATGATTCTTACGAGCTTTTAGAACGTGAGCACGAATTCGAATATCCCGAGTCCTATTCAAGTGCACACGAGGATAACGAACCGCTTTCGGACAATAGCGACGAAGGAATCGAACACGAAATGTTCCAAATTGATTCGGAAACCGATTCCTTCGTCAAACATAGATCAGTTAAGCCCTCGGATAAACAGCTATTTAAATCCGTGCTCGCGGATCTTAAGAATACCAAAACTAAATCCATCGATCGGTACTCAGCTGTAACCAAAGCGGCAGACAGTGATTACGTTATTACCGAGTCTAGGATACAACGATCGAATACTCAAATAGAACGTAAATTTGAAACTAGACACGCAGCTTCAATAGAACAACCTAGTAAAACACCCATTCCTCATCAAGATTCCACCCGAAAGGATCCTGTCGTTTTGCAAGTGCAAAAACAAAAGGCCACCGTTCTTAACGAATTGAAGAATTTAAAGCCAAAATATAAGATAACGCACGTTGATTCGGAAATTTTACGGGACGAGGGTATTATGCGTCCGAAATCGAGAATCGACGATGACCTGAGTCCCGTAGATACCGGCAAAATTGATTATACCACTAAAACGAGAACAGTAAGGGCGCGAAGTATCGCAAGTTTGGAGGATCACGTACCACGTTCTTACGACGAGACAGGTAGTTTAGGACGTGGTTATAAAACTAGGGATAAAAAGGTTAGAGATAACGAGGAAAAATCTGAAAAAGGAATCTCGAAGATTCAAGAAAAGGAACGTAAAAGTATTGAAAGGGAGGAGAGGAAACGTGCCGAGAGGGAATATTCGAGAGAATGCAGAAGAATTGAAAAAAGTGATTCCAGGGAAAGGAGATCTATAGATCGTTTAGATTCGCGAGAACGAAGATTTGATCGACGTAGCGTAGATCGTAATGATTCTAGAGAATTGCGTAGAAGTATCGAACGATTGGATAGGGATCGTAGTTTTGAACGTTTAAATTTGAAAGATAAAGGTTCCGTAGTTTATGCTGACTTTTATGAAACTAGGGGTAAGAGTGCCGAACGTTTAGATTCTCACGGGTTACGTAGTAGTGTTGAACATCTTACGAGAAGTCCTAAGGAACGGGGTGTTTATCGTTACGCTGAGTCGAGAGAACGTAGGAAAAGTGTTGATCGTATAGAATTGCGTGAAATTAGAAAGAGTTCCAGCGGTAGAACATCTTCATTTGATTACAATCAAAGACATACCTTGGAACGTTTTGATTCTGGTAACAAAAGTCCGTTCGAGAAGATTTCGTCTAAGGAGCAACGGGGTAAGAGCGTAGAGAGGCTCAATTCTCAGGATAAACCAACGTTCGATTTTGATCCTAGAACGATCGAACGTTTGAGATCGTTAGAACGAAGTTTTACGGATCGTACGGATGTAAGATATAGTAGAAGTCACGATAGAAAAAGCGAATTTAAGAGCTTTGAACGTAAAAGTTTAGAAAAGTTAGACGCAGGTGAACGTAAATATTTAAATAAATTAGATTCGCGCGAGGGTAAGAGTCTCGAGTGTTTGGATTATGAAAGCTTAGATTGGAAAAGGAGTTTAGAGAAGATCGATTCGAAATCTGGTAGAAAGGGTAAAGGTAAATTGGATAAATATAAATCCGAGGACAAACCTCGTGAACGAGATGATTGGAAGAGTTTGGAGAAAGCGCGTAAAGACAATGAACGTCGTGAACGGGAACGTCAAGTTAAGTTATCGTTAGAATCACGAACTGATACCGTTATTGGTGTACCTCACGAAATGGACAATTTCAAGCCTAAGACTGTCTTCACCGAATACGAGCCCAAGGTTATCGGCGGTGTTGTATTAGGCTTCGATGAAACCATACCTGGTCATACTCCCGTAGAACGTACAAAGAGTGATCCTAATCCAGCGCGTCAAAGATTAGGTTCAAATAGTAAACGTCACATGTTGATGCATCAGAAATCTATAGATTTAACGCCTGCCGATTCCGGAGATGAAGATCCATTTTCGGATGGTGTTATTATTCAAAAATCTAATATTGATATTCCTTACACTTTACACAAACGTCATGTTATGAATGGAACTGCTTCTGACGAAAAATCTGAATCTGACAGTAGTAAAACTTCGAAAAATTCTAAGAGTATTATCAAAGATTTACCAAAATTACCTTTGAAAATAGTTACCGATACTTCCTGTTTCGATCTATCGAAACTTACGTCTATAGATAAACCGGGTCTTAAGTTATCGCCAGATAAAATAAAAAATTCTGTTAGTCCTACTAAACCAAAGTCTATATTAAGTCCTTCAGACAAACCTAAAAGTATTTTAAGTCCAACTTCGAAACTTTCGCCGACCGACTCGAAGAGTATAGTTTGTAGTTTATCACCCAATAGAAGCCCTTCGAAGATAATTTCAAGATCGCCGGACAAATCTCCGAAGAAAACAATGTCATTGGATAAAGGAAGAACAGAAATGGGCCTTGACGAGCGAATATGCGTTAAATCATCCAGTTTGGATAAGAGACCATCAAAACTATCTCCGGTTGAGCCAAATATTACTATCATTTCTAGCATAGAAAAACGATCTCCTAAGATATCACCTACTGATCCTAATGTTACAATAATTTCGGTAATACAGAAAAAGAGATCACCGGATGCCCATTCAAAAAGTCCTACCAAGACACCAAAGCCAGCTAATATAGAAACTAAATCTAAATTAGAGCATAAAGTTGATGTTGCGAAAGAGGTGATTAAATCTCCAAAGGACAGTCTTAAGACACCGGATGATAGTTTGGAAAAACAGGATAGCATAGAAAAGATACCCTTACCGGATATTCCTAATCCAATTACAATTACAACAGAAGAGAAACAAATAACTATTAAACAGGAGGAAATATTGATAGAAGAAATACCGACAACGACGACGATCGAAGAAGGTTTAGTAATAGTTGAAGAAATGGCAAATCAAATAGAATCTGTTGACGGTAAGAATATTTGTAAGAAGAGCGAAAGTTCACCCGTGAGAAAAGTTGAAGTGAACGATGAAAAACCTAAAGTTCCAGCTAAGCCAAAATCATTGGAGAAACCGAGTATACCCGAAAAAACAAAACGCATATTAGAACGTATAGAATCTAAGTTTTCCGAAGCTAATAAAAATTCTTCTACCAAGGTACCAAGGCCTAAGATCATTGATACCGGATTCGATGATTTCGTCGAGCCGGTAGCGGATTTACCTTTAGATGAAGTACCCGTTAAACCTGCATTGGAGTTAGATAGTTTAAAGGTACCGGAATTCGTTCCGTTTATGCTTAGACCTCATGCCGAACCGTTGAGATCTAAATCGTTGTCGTTGGCAGAAGAAAAGGCACCGATAGATACTTTATTGTCACCTGAGGTAGAAAATAAACACATAATTCAAGATATATCGCCAAAAAGAATGAAGAAAACTAAATCAGAGCTAAAGAAAGATTTTAAGAAGCAATCTAAATCATTGGAAGGTGATAAACCGCCGTTAAAGAAAACTGCATCCAAAGAAGTTAAAACACCAACTACCAGTTCAAGAATCGACAAATCTAAGTTGAAGCTCGGAGAGATGCCTCAGGAAATAATAATAATCGATTCTACCGACGTAGTGCCGGAGGTTAGTATAGTGCAAAAAGGCAGATCAAAGTCCGTTACTAGACTATCCGACAAACCATTTTCAAGTTCTAAAGAAGAAAAAGATGATACTAAAAGCACACGGGGTAAATCAGCTTCGGTGGATGACGATTTGATCAAAGGTCCTCCGATTAAAAGCGACAAAGTCAGACCAAAATCTTTGGGTATATCTAAGAGTTTAGGGAGTACAGAGAAAAAGGATTCAGTTGAAAAAATATCACCAAAGAAGGCAAGGAGTACCGTTAAAGTGGATATCAAAAGTGATAGTAAGGTTATTGTCGCGAAAGATGTAACTAATAAATACGAATTAAAAACTACTCAATCAAAAGGAGAGGTTAAAGTTGATTTGGAAGGTGGAATAACAAGCGAAAGCAAACAAGAGATTGAACAAAAGGATAAAAGTCATATCATCGAAGTTGAACAATCCTTAGAATCGAAACGTAGCATAATCGGAGATGCGGCTAAAGAGGCTAAGAAATCTTCGTTCGTGCAAGAATTAACAGAATCTCCTATAGTACTTCGTAAACGAGGACAAAGTCCTATACTTTTCGCACGGGCACGTCTTGGTTTGTCCGAGGGTAGTGGTATTGGTGCGTTGCAACGTCAAAGTGCAACCCAGTCACCAACTGCCCAAAGACGTGCTAAATCTTTAGACGCTCCTGTCATTTCCGTTCACAGATTACCACCGGCTAACGCATTTTCTAGTAAAGACGATACCGTTGATATGTCTGAAGATATTGAAAATCAAGATAATGCAGCAGAGGAAAGCATTGGCATTAACATATTGTCCAAACCACAATCGATCCAGATAGAAGCTTCCCCGAATCATAGATCTGATAGTACAGATCACACAACTATTCCTGAAATTTGTACGGATTCTTTGTCAGTGACAGAAACTTCCGCGCAATATTTAGAATCACCTTTAACGGAATGCAATGAAATAGCTACTTGTGCAGATTTAATTCCTTACGAACAAGAAGGAACGCAATTACCTTTCTTAGAACATGCTACTGGCAAAGAAACACCGAGTATGGTAGAAATCGTTAAAATCGACGAAAGTACGAAATTCATCGATCAAAGTTCTGTCGAATCTGCCAATGAACAAGACTTCGTAGGTTACCCTAAGGGCGATCTAGTAGAGGATACTGACGTTATTAGTATTTCAAAGCTAATTATTAAACCTATGACTCCTGAATTATCCGAAAGTACTTCGAATCAAGTAGACAAACTGAGCGAAGAAGTGAAAGATTTCGATAGAAAGATTTCTGAGTCGAAGGTGAGTCTTCAAACTGGCGCTTCGCAAGATATCGATGAAGCCGGTCAAAAAGATTCACCCGAAGATGAATTTTCCAACGTAACTGTTAAAGTGATTCACGAATATGGCGATGCTTATTCGTCGTTTAACGACTATGATGAAGGAATAAATATGGTTAAATCGCCAATACAAATTTCGATCGAGGAGTGTTCTGATGAAGAGCTTGTCGAGAGCGACGAACAAGATGAAGAAATGGAAGATCGAGAATCTGTTAGGGTTGATGGGGACGATATGCGACCATTGGATTCTGCCGATACTAGCGAGGATACTTTAGATGCATTAGACACGCAAGTACAAATGCGAGGTGCTGATAGCGAGCTTAGTTCACCGGATTATGGTGTCGATAAAATGGATGAAAAAACCTTGGTCGAGGTTGAGTTAACTCCGGAATATTTAGAAATGAGAAAGGACGACGAGGAAGACACCGAAGAATTGCCAGAAGATGAATCAACTAAGGAACAGCTTGAGGAAGAAAGCCCAGCAGTTGTCGAACGTTTTATAGCAGATAAAAAGCTCAGACTCAGCACCGAGCGTTCCAAAAGCGAGGACACGAATACGTGGACTCCCGACAGGGAAGATGCTGACTCGAGTTCTTGTTCAATCGCTCGTCCTTTGGGAATAGGCCAAATTCAATCGATAGTAGATCGCAGAGAGATTGAACAAGTGAAAGAAATACGTAAGGAGGAGTCTTTAGAAGAAGACAGTAGCAGTTCTTTGCCAGCGCCAAAATTAGAAATGAGTTCAACCTGGAAACCATTCCCATTGGAAAGCTCAGGTAGTTCGAGTTTAGAGGATGGTTGGATACCTCAGGATGATAATAATGCTCAACAATCGCATTCTGAGGATAGTAATGGACAGAATGAGGAGAGTTTTCAAGAAGATTTGGTCGATGTTCCGGGTGGTTTCATTTATCCTATTGGGCCAGAGATTCTTGCAAGTTACGGTGCCTTTTCTTTATCAAGAACACTCTCACGAATTTCGGAAAGATCAACTACTTCTGAGCAGGATAAGAGCGACTTGGAGGATTCATTTAAACCCAGTTCGAGATCTCCGAGTCTCGATGACGAATCTTTAATATCGAGCGATCATCAACCTTCTTTATCGTCAGACCCTCCCTCGGGTACAGCCTTGCCTTCCATGTCGGACGATCGTAGAACGTCCGCCGAGCTTCCAGATATTCCTATAGACGTGATGGGTACGCAAGATGAAGACTCCAAGTCGCCAAAGACGAGAAAATCGAAATTGCAATTACAGAGTTCGGAAGATTGGCCCTCGCCACCTAGTTCGCCGCTCTTAGACACTCCGGTGGTGAGTCACGTAGAAACTTTTTATATGGAAATCAAGCCGGAGGAAGCTGTCAAAGTAACGGTAACAGACAGTACAGAAACTCCTGGTTACGTTGGACATGACAGCGACTCTAGCGACGAAAATAGGACTCTTCATGAAGATCTACATTCAACTCTCCTAGAAGACGGACAAAGTTCAACATCGGCTACGACGATCGATGGTACCGTGAAGATAGCTGTTAAACCTAAATCGAATTCTTACATAACAGGTTCCTCTCATAGCGAGGACACGTCTATGGGTTTATCGATGTCAGAATGGTCTAGCTCTAATAACACCGTACAACAGTTCTGTCAATATTCCGGTACAAAATCCGATGATAATTCTTTAGCAGAACTTGGAGCTTCGATTTCTGATTGGTCAGGTAGTACGACCGTCATACCGCAACAGTATTACGCTACTACAACGACTACGGTAGAAAAGAGCCAAAGTGACACAACGACATCGGACAAGAGCGTAACCAGTATGCGACCGAACTCCAAATGTCAGTCAGCTGATAGTCCTCCCTTACCTCCCCCATCTCCGCCACCTCCGTTACCTCCGCCTCCTCCACCACCTCCTCCCCCACCGCCAACAGAAAGCACAGACAAATCTAATCGGAGAGAGGATACGCCAGATGATAATGTCAGTGACATCGATAAATCCTTCATTTCCATTCTTTCATCTGCTGCCATTCCTACATCCTCTTCCTCTATGCGGGCAGACGACGAGGTCGAGCAGCAGCAGCAGCCCGTTAGAATGCGCAGGGACGACTTTGACGAGGCGAGAAAATTTATCGAATCCCAATTCGACCAACACCGTCGTCTTTGTCGTTACGATGACGATCAACAGCGTCGTGGTCGTTCAGGTTTTGATATATCGCCACCACGTATAACCTTTCAAAATGAATATGACGAGACTTTGGACGAAGAAGATTTCCGTTTGGATCCTGAGGTGGTTGATATGGGTATCACCGATGTTCCTCTTCCTATTCCAGAGGAAGACGAAGAGGATCAATTATACGACAATGTACCGGCTATGAAATATTCCAGTGGGGATCAAATAAGAATGGACGTTGCTGCTCGCGGTGACAGTTCTGAGGACATGCATGAGAAATATGCTGATTTAGCTTTAAGAACGAGATTGGACAAGGACGAGTGGTCGATGGACGAACATCATCATCGTGACGTTGTTACCTGCGATGAAAGATCGGTTAGAAAAAAGATCGAACGTGGTTACTCGGAACCATGTTCCAGGGAACAAGATAGCAGAAGATATGGTACAAGATCAACCGAAAGACCGGTTCTCGTGCCAATAAGAGCCAAATCAACGCCATATTATTCTACAACTAGTCTTAGCGGCGAATCAACGACTTCCAGTCCACCCATGCAAGCTAGAATGCAAATCCGAACTAAAACTATGCCTTATTCGTCTAGCAGAAGTCCCCAAAGCGAAGGTGACACTTCTTCTAGCATGGACAGTCCTGCTCATACACCTGACAGAGGTCAACGTGCATTTCGTCGAAAAAGGCAACAAAATGCAAAAAGGAGACACCGCGTAGCTGTTGATTTTAAAATCAAGGATGGGCAAATTGTTTCAAGTACCGATTCTAGTTTCGACGTTACGACAATTCCACCGCCACTTTTCACCGAAGCTCATAGTATTGACGTATACGAAGACGAGGACGAAGACGACGAGTACTCGGAAAGTAAAGACGATAAGGAACGAGAACAAAGTTGTCAGCAACATCGCGAATTGCCCGAAGAAGAAGAGGAAGAGGAGGAGGATGACGAACTCTGAAATACGCCAATGGAAGAACAATGGATCGATTTTAAATTGTATTTCCCTATAAGCGATTACATAGAATATAAAAACAATTATTCATCTACGTAACCGGAAAAAACAATCGAAATTAAAATATTTCTGATTATTGGGGAATTGACGCACTTAACGAATTGATGATAGCGATCTTTTCTTACGCGTACCGTTCTATTGATGGAATTTGAGTGATTAGAAGAAGAAGAAAAAAATAATCCAAAGGATCATTTCGTACGGAAAGAAAAGAGCGAGAAGAAGAAGAAGAAGGAAGAAGAAAAAAAAAAGAAATCTACTTCTAATAAACCGGAAAAAAAAGTTTAATAATATCGTTAGATATATACATATTATATATATGTATATACAGGGTGGTGTCCAAAAAGGGTTAAGACTAAACTTATATCACATATTACTAAAGTCAAATAGATGAAAAAAATAGTTCGTATAAATTTGTCTCCGAAAATGCTTCATTGGAAAAATATAAAAAAACATTAATTTCACGTTTTATAATTTTGAATAAATATTGACCTCCTAAGTAACTCGACATATGATCTCTGAATTTTCTATTTATGGGAATCACGCAATTAAATTTAATTAAACAGAATAAAACTAAAAAGTATCATTACAAGGTATATAATATCTTTCAAATGAAACATCTTTTCGAACATAGATTTATTACGAACTTTTTCTTGTCTTCATACGTTTGACAGTGTTATATACGTAATTATAAGTTTGGTCTCAATATTTTCGGACAACCTGTATATGTATATATATATATATATATACACACATATATATTCATATATATATATATGTATATGAGAAAAATGATCGTTAAACATTTTTAGAGAATCCGATTTACTTTGATATTTATTATCAATACTTAGAGGGTTGCCGATTTGTAGGTGATTTTAGTAGTGTGCATTTAATATCCATAAGAAACGTGATAACTCGTGATCGCGGGGTGGATATGTGATATATTTAAAGGAACGATACTCGCGCAATGCTATTCTAGTCATGTATTGTATAACGTTGAAGAGAAATGAGATTAGTAGAGATGAAAAATAAAATAAAAGAAAAAAAAAATTTGGGGGGAAATGACGAACAGAAGTTTAGTAGGTGGGAGGGCAGGGGGGTTTAAAGGGTAATTATACAATTATTATTATTATTATTATTATTATTATTTATTATTATTTATTTATTTATTTATTATTTTTATTATTATTATTAATTATTATTAATTATTATTAATTATTATATATGAAACTGATGCAGGAAGGTTGAGTGATGATTAATCTTATTCTTTAGACACTCGTCCCTGATTGTCAAATAATGACAATTTTTTACTCTATATCGTTTTAAGTTTTAGAGGTCGACAATCATCGCAGGGAATGGTGGTCTCTGGTAAAAAAAAGAAAAAAAAGAAAAAAAAGAAAAAAAAGAAAAAAAAAAGAAATATTTCAACCGTGTAGGAATATATCGGAACATTGTTTTTCTACTTCGGTTACGAGATAACAATTGTATAAATAATGTATACTTTTATTAACTATTTCATTAATATTCGTATTAGGATAATTGAAAGAAAGAAAAAAAAAAAAGGTCTTGTGAAATTTGTCTCGTGTAATTTAGAAACGTATTTTATAATTGGTGACAGACAATTGGAATGGTTCACAGAGGAATCGATATGCTCAAATAATTGGTTTGCATATATATATTAGGTTGGTGGAATAAATATTGTCGGATTTTTGGCCATATTTTAATGGGAAAATTCGACATTTTTTTTTCACCAATCCAATATATATGCCCATAATTATGAAAGTGGTCTACATCATATATTCCTTGTTTCGAGATATTTAATTAATTGCATTTGAATACTAAATGAATTTCATATAATGTTGAAATTACAATCACTATTTAATGGTTCATTTTTGAAAATATCGTAAAGATTACATTGAATTAATTTAATTTAAAATAAGGTAGTGTGAAATAACTGATAAGCTCATATTTTTGTTTTTAATTTTGATTTAGACCACTTTTATAATAATGGGCACATATATATAGTATATATACGAAAACATATGGGCATAGTTTTGGAATGATTAAACAGCGAGTCGTTTAGAATAAAACGTGTCAAAAGAAAGAAATGAATGAAGGTGATTAAAGGT
The DNA here is from genome assembly GCA_023678845.1 of Mischocyttarus mexicanus. Taxonomy (NCBI): domain Eukaryota; kingdom Metazoa; phylum Arthropoda; class Insecta; order Hymenoptera; family Vespidae; genus Mischocyttarus; species Mischocyttarus mexicanus. The sequence goes on along the minus strand of JACGTP010000007.1, from coordinate 956,301 downwards.
ATTTTCGACAAATTTGATGAGAAGAATAACACGTTTAAATTTGTTTCATCTTTCATCGTGCCTAGTTTTTATACTACCATTCGTCGCGTTTTCACTTTAATATGACACAGAAAGTTAAACAGTATTTCACGTAGCTATCCTCAACAATTACATTGTTTCTTGTCTTAATAAATAAAGAAGAAAAATAAATAAATAAATAAATATACACAGAAATAGAAAAATTGGTACAGAAATCGAATATGGGAGGGAGGGAGGAATGATAAATCACAACGTGATGGTGGCCCGTCGTGCAAAAGATTAAAAAAAAGGAAGAAAAGAATAGTAAAAATACAAATAAATAAATAAATAAAAAATAAAAAGTGAATTAAAAGCAATAATTGTAGCTCGTACGATAATAGACTGGGTTTCTGAACGTGTGACAATTTGAAACGTGCACGGAGAATGCGATCATCCAAGGCTGTAATTATTTTTAATTCTTTATTTTTTTGTTGTTGTATACACGCGCGATTGATTTTATTCATTTTAATATATTTTTTCTAAAACTTTTAAAATAGGTGGGATTTTATTGAATTTATTATTATTATTATTATTATTATTATTATATTTTTTTAAACGCCTGAGGTAAAAAAGTACCATCTGTTTCGCGATAATCTAATAATAATACTCAATCCGAATCTCCCTTCTAACAACCATACGACCGAATCAATCGGGGGAAGAAAAAAGGGAGTATAAAAAAAAAATATTATTATAATATAATTATGATAAAACACACACACACACACACGAATACACACACATAAACAAACAGACACACGATGACGATCGATCGCGCATCGTTCTCGAAGGGATTTTCAAAGAAAAAAAAAAAGAAGAAAATAAAAGAGAGAAATAAAAAATAGTAATGTTGATCGTATCAACGAAGTAATAACATAATATAACATTCAACAAGTTTGAAAAACACACATTTTTAGATATCAAGCCAGAAAATACGAACAATCTAGTTCCTTATAAATATACAACCAATAACAACAACAACAACAACAACAATTTTATTATCAGAATGTTTACTCGTTTTTTGCGATTCGCGCTAAAGTTAAATAATCCTTATCATATGTAATATTTATATATAGGTATGGACGATCATTGATAATCATAATAATCATTAATTATTATCGCGATGATTACAACACACAAACACACATACATACATACATACACACAAATACACACACTATTGCCGTCATTAATCCATTATTACTCTATTAAGGCTATACACAATTATTGTTACTATTTAATGGTAGAACACAGTGAAAGTTAATACACGTAATCGCATACGCGTGTTATTATGTATGTGTATAATAGTACGGGACGCGACTGCTGAGTGCCGATGATATACGATGGTAAACTTCATTATTTTTTTCGACCAATTAACGATATCGATTAGTATGACACGAGATAAAAAAAAGAAAAAAACAATCCTTTGTCATCGTCTTTTTTTAAAAAAAAAAAGGGACAAAATAAATATACTACTATACAGTATCCATCGATTTATAGATTTTTCAACGTCATCTGAAGGATGTCGTGTTAAATATATTATTGTTAAGATTCATCCTAACTTTTAATTATATTGAGGTTGGTGGAAAAAAAATGTCAGATTTTTTCCCACAATTCAAAGGGAAAATCCGACATTTTTTTTCCACCAACCTAATATATATATATATATATTTCCATTTAAAACCTTGATTAATAAAAAATCCAAAAATATTGATTTGTGGTTTATCGTTGACGTTGTTATATCGTTATTGTCGAAAAAAATAATGTTTACGTTCATAATCGAATATAAGATGAGATAGATTGTGATGCAGGATTTATTATACGCACAAGATCTTATAAACGAGAACTTGGGGATAACTGTGGTGATGATGGTGGTGGTGATGATGATGATGGTGGTGGCTGTGTCATCGAAACGAACGAATTTGTTAAAATATCGTTCTTATTATACTAAACCGACGATGATGAATCTAATTTACCTATTCAAAAAAACAGCAGGATTATATATATATGTATTTCCTGATTTATTGATTTATTACTTTGCATGTCATACTTCAGATTATTCATCGACTATTTATTATTATAATCATCGTAAGCTTTTAATTAAGCGTCTACTCCCCTATCTCTCTCTCCCCCTCTCATAATTATCAATCATCTAAATAATAAAATAATAAACTTCGTTTCCGTATTGGCGAAGAAACGGCACTTTCCCCATCGGCACATAATCGCATTAATTTTGTAATCCCCTAATCTCTCCGAAAATTATTGAGAGTACATCCTCCTCTTCCACCCATTTAGTATCCCTCGGCTCTGTATTCTTCGATTACTTTTGTTTTGACTTGTTATCGTTTTCATTCAGGAAACGAGCATGTATTGTAAAATTGTCTTTGAAACTTTTGTCCGACATATTTTCCGTGTTGTTTGATTGAGTTGGTTGTTTCTTTATTTTTTTTTTATATTTTTAATTATTTTTTCTTTGCAGTAGAATCAATTTAAAATACCTGCTCGTATTCTGTCACGTTACTTTGGTTCCTTGCATTTGTGCATCGTCAATTTGTCATCCCATCGTTATCAACACACGCACGCGTTTTTTTCACGCACTCTCTCTCTTTCTCTCTCTCTCTCTCTCTCTCTCTCTTTTACCGATCTATCATTTTTTTATTCCATCATTACGATTATTCATATTCAATTATTTTTCTTCCTTTCTACGTTCTTTTAATGAATTATTTTTCTTCATTCTCTCTCTTTCTCTCTCTCCATTTTCATTCGTCCATTTATACATTCATTAAATTTGATTTTTTTTTATTATTATTGATCTTTCTCACAAAGTCTCTTCTATATTTATAATTGTACAAACATATTTGCACGATCTTTTGACGAACATTAACTTTATTTACGAAAAGGTTGCTTCTTTTAACGCTAGATTTACCTATGTTGATTATATACCTATTTTTTTTACTATTTTACAAAATTATGGGAGAAAGGAAGCAAAATTTACATTTAATTCATTACGTTACTAAAAACCATAATATATGTTTTAAAAAAATAATATATTATTATATATATATATAGTAATCAAATTTGAAATGAGTTGAATTGGTTCTCACGGTAAATCTAGTGTTAAAACAAAATTAGATCAATCTAAACATTATTATAGTTTCGCGTTGCTTCAAGATTAATAATAAATTAAAACCGGTCTTATGTTAAAAAAAATTCCAATCTTATTAAAATTAAAAAATTATCACCGACTATTTATTATCTTTATTTTACTAAAAAAAGAAAAAACGTGAGAAAAATATCAAAAGAAACTTGCAAATGCATTTGTAAAATGATTAACGATAGAAGAAGAAGGTACACAATTTTAATTCGTTCTATCGTACTTTTTGTTTTTTTTTATTTTGTTCGGTTATCATTTATCATCCTCGTTGAGAAGATTCTAACACGTGCGCGTGCGAGTGTGCGCGCCTATATTCCGTGTACTCATGCACACAACCGTATTTAATAATAAAAAAAAAATATTAAAAAAAAGGATTATTTAATTGTTATTGATTATATAAAAGGAATAAAAATAAAAATGAAATAAAATAAAATTAAAATAAAAATTAATAAATAAAAGAAGAATTATTAATGGGAAAATATTCGATGTAGCCGCGAATAAAAAAAAAGGGTTTCGAGAGAAGAGCGTGTGATATTATATGCGACGAGAGAAGAAAATAAAAGTTGATCGGCAAATATCGACAATTTTAGCGACTGACTGAAGAAACACTGTATTCACTATTTACTAACGACTTAACTATATTACACAAGGTACCACACATTATACATATTAAAAAAAAAAAACATGATTTAGAATCTAGTAATAAGAATTAGTATGCCAAAAAAAAAAAAATAATAAAGCGTCGGTGAGATACCTGGCAATAGGGATCAAGGTATTTAAACGAATAAAACGTAACAATTTGGGGTGACATGTACGGTTTTAATTCAAATATTTTATCATCGTCGTATAAGTAAAACCGATTTTTTAAATTCGATCCGTCAGAGATTCTCTTTTTCGCGAATTTATTTTCATCTTTTTTTTTTTTCTTTCTTCTTCCCGCCCACTTCCCTCTACCTTTTGATCCCGTTGCTATTCTCTTAACGGATTTTCCATATAAACGCGATTCGATCGATATTACCTATTCACAAAAAAAGACATAATTAAATGTCACGGAGTTTTTCAAGCATGTGTGCGCGACACGACGTTTAACAAATTGGATAAATCTTTTGTCAGGACTTGTCAGAACATTTTGTCTAAATCTAATTCAAATCTGGTATTTAAATTGTCGGTCACAAATCAAACTAATATAAATATTTTATCAGCAAAGTTTGAAATCCTACTCGTACAATTGAATATTCATATTATTATTTTTAATTATTACTATTATTATTATTATATATTATTATCGTTATCGTTTCATAGTTCCAACACGTTTCGTAATTATCGTGTAAATAATTAATGGACGGTTTAAATCATCACTCGCATATTCTGTTAGGACATTTGTGTCAATATTTTCTTCATTTTATATACAAACGAACAAACAATTAAAAAAAAAAATTAATAAAACTAATATTATTTGGAACGATGATCAGACAAAACGTCGAATGTGTTTCGATATATCGAAATGTATTGCCAAAAAATCTAAAACAAAATATATATATAAATAAATCCTAACGGCATATACACACCAACACACTCTACGTATGCTTCTCGACAGGTGGTGATAATTATCGGTGGAGCTACACTAACGGATTCGTGAATTCACCGGCATGGCATGTGCCGTTTCGTGTGAATCCAGTACGTAACGTATTGGCTCATGCAACACCTCGCTCCCTGACCAATCGATTCCTTCCGGTTTACCCACGTTGAGAATCGAGAAACGCGGGGCCAAATATTGCGATTATGCGAAAGTGACGTACCACGCTGCAGGTCGGATTCGACGTAGCAATCAAAACAAAAACTTGATATCAAATCTTTTTGAACTAAAATTAGTATTTTCTTTTTTTTTTTTTCAAAGAAAAATCTGTACCTAATCGAACTTCAGATTCATTTTCTTCTTATTATTATTATTATTATTGTGTTGGTGAAAAAAAATGTCGGATTTTCCCATTGAATTGTGGCTAAAAATTCGACATTTTTTTTCCACCAATCCAATATTATTTCAACGAGCAAACAAAATTCATAATTCTTTGAAAGAAAAAAAAAGAAAGAAAAATCTGTAATCGTACGAAATTCAACTGCTACTACTACATACACACATTGTAGGTGGTATCAAAGAAGATCGGATTGAACGGAATCCGCTAATAAGATTTGTTGATGCAACGATTATTTCACAAATACTTTGAATAATTAATTAGAGTGATTTTGCCTCGAAAAGCTTAAAAAAGATATGTTAATAATAATAATAATAATAATATTATAATTCGTTGATTCAACAAATCCCCAAAACTCGCGGCTAAAATATCCATTTTTGAATCATGCTATTGCGCTGCTATTGCTATTATTGCTGCTGCTGCCGCTGCTACTGTTGCTGCTGCTGCTGCTCTTAGCCATTTTAATTTTTATATATTCTATTTATTTTCTTTATCTTTTTCTTAGCTGCTACATGCCTTATTACTTGTTTATTCTTTCATAGAAAAAAAAAAAAAAGAAAAAAGACTTAAAAAAAAATAACACTTAGTAAAGAAACATCATTATTAGCCATTAATGGCTACAGTAGCGCGTAATTATCATATTCACAATATAGGAGAAGGAAAAAAAAAAAGCGATAGATAAAAATAATATCGGGGGATGAAAAGAATAAAAATTGTTATATTAACATGAATATATAATAAAAGAACGCTGGAAGAAAAGAATGATAACTTAAGTAAAATTAAAAAACAAAAAATACAAAAAAAAAACAAAAAATATAAAAAAGGAAGAAATTAAACATGCAAAATTTCTATGATGTTGCTATCTTATTATTGTTACATTCGCACTGCACACTTGTAGAAGATGTTAGAAATTAGAAATAGCGGTACGTTAGTTTGCAAGATAACTAAACTATTCTTTTATTTTTTTTTTTTTCTCTTTTTCTAGAAAATAAAATAACGTCGAACGATCGTAGCATACTTTTATGAGAAATAGAAAAATAATATTGCAAAGATTTTTCTTCTAACTTTTAATATTAATAATCAATTCGTATTATCGAGACCGTATTAACATTTCTTTTTTATTCGTTCATTAAATTTGTGTGGGTAGGTTATTTCTTTAAAAAAAAAAAGAAAAAAGAAAAAAGTATTAAAAAAATATATTTTTATGCTTGTTCAGTTTAGTTAACAACAACAATAACAACAAACCCATCTTTTAGCACTTCGACATTAAATCACAAGAGCGCACCCTTTTATTAAGCACTTCGTTTAACCTTATATATTTCCGTTATGTTTATTATCTCATTAATTACGTTCTCTCATATAGTTTCTTTTTTTTTTATCTTTTTTTGCAGTTTAAACTTTCGTAGTGTGAATGAAAATAATAATAATTATTATTATACAATAATTTATTTAGCAATCACAGTTTTAATATCATCTGTCACGGAAAAATTTCGTTATGCCTCATCATAGTGTTACCGTTCAATCCTGTCTCCCGATGTTGCGTAGAGATGTGAATTTTGCGAAAAAAAGAGAAAAAAAAAGAAATCATTACCATAATTGGCAATCCTAATCTCAACAACAATTTCCTCTTATTGAAATATCGGCGTTCTCTACGGGTATCAAAGATGAGATCATAGAAATGTATAAACCGACGTAAACAATTTTTTCTTTTTCTTTTTTCAAGTATAACAAATATTTTAATATAATTATTATTTTATATCGCAAAAAAAAAGAAACAATCAATTTATCTATGGGGCAATATGATTTATTAAAGTTAATAATTGAACAACGATATTTTAATTAAGAAGAAAATGTAATCGGTATAACAAAAAATTGATTATTCAAAATTAATCGATTAAAATTTCATTTAAACTCACATCTCTAATTGCAGTGTGGTACTAATCTTTCCTGCATCATTTTACAAACACACTCGTATTATACACATGTCAATTATCAAATTATCTGCCGTTCTATATTTAACTCTTAGGTACCTTTTATGATCATTTCTTAGAGTTCACCTCCCTTTTTCACCGATATTTCGTATTTATTATTACCACCGGTTATGGATGTCCTGTTATCACCCTATTTTTATGTCTCTCTCTCTCTCTCTCTCTCTCTTTCTCTCTCTAATTACACCATGTTTATATATATATATATATATAAATACACACAAAAATTCGTGTGTCATTTGCTCTGTGTTCCTCCCTTTCCTCTCCTCATCTCCATCCTTCCTACCTCTCTCTTTCTACCTTTCTCTCTCTCTCTCTCTCTATTACACCATCTGAATCCCTTCAATCGTGTGTTTTTCATACGGGTAATATCATAGTATTTTTGCAGCATATGTGTAAAAAAAAATACACATATATATATATGATACACAACAAACACCACATATCCTAAAATCAGCCATTACTTGTTTTTTAAATCTTCTTTGATCTTCTATTTAATGTGGCCTTCTTCCAGGTGTTCAAGCTCGTTGTCGTTAAATATGTAAATCAATGTTAATCACGGATAATAATGAAACTTCGTTATTATTATTATTATTATTATTATTATTATTATTAATGATTATAAGCGAGATAAGACTATAATATTGTCTCTCATCATTATTGCGACATACGAAAACTTTTTATTATCGATCATTCCACATAAAAAGAAAATAACTTCCCTCCTTTTTTTTTTTTTTAAGTAACTATAAGACGCGTTAGTTTGTCTCTTGAGATATTAATATAACACACATATACTTGCTATACTGATTGATTTTAATAGACGTTTTATCGTTTTAATCGTTTCCTCGCTCCGTATACACACATTCTCCTGATTATTATAAATCATGTGCCAAATTTTTTCGATCGAACAATACGTAATGTCATATTTTTTAAAAAAAAAAAGAAAAAGATAAAAACGACTGAATTATTTTTACGCTTATCTCTTTAAGCCAATTTCGTTCGTAGGGTGTTGCAAAAATAAATCCGATGGAAAATAGAAGATAGAGGAAATGACAAAAAAAGATAATTGAATTATTGTAACGCAAACAGATTCGACGGGGATGAATATCGTTCCCATCATTAAAGGATTTATCATATCGTCCGTGATATATATTTTTGTTTTTTGCAAAATGTCCTTTAACAAAAAGAAAATTGTAGCACGAACGAACGTTAAATAAAGAAGAGGCCAAAGAAAAATAAATTCGAATTATTATAAAACATTAGGGTTTTTGATATCTACAATCGTCGTGTAACACATTTTTCAAATTAGGAACACGAAATAAAATAATAAAAAAAAGGAAAAGGAAAAGAAAGAAAGAGAAATGAAATCGTTGTCTTCGTTTCGTCACATTTCGTTAAAAGGGATTTTTTTTTTTTTAGTAAAAATGAGCGATTTAAAATAGAAGAGGGGGTATTTAATTTATGGAAGGATAAAAATTTGTATCAATAGGGGGGGAGGGATGAGTATATTCGTCGTGTCGATCTCTCTCTCACTCTATCTCTCCACCAATACCTGTTACCCATCGTCTGTTTTCTATTTATGTAAGATTAGTTTTTTTTTTATTTGTTCAAAACGTTTCTATCGATATATACATATATATATTACCGTACTTGTTAACTCTACACGCACGCGCGCGCACACATACACATATACGTGCATACGTAAATACATACACATTACACAATTACACTTAAACAAAAACCTGCTATCCGCAGTGGTTCCCCTTGGTAAGGATATTTATGGATTTTAGCTACGATAGCTTTGTCCACATATTATTCTGCTAATTACTTCCTTTAAAAGAAGAATAAAGAAAGAAAAATTTTAAAAGAAGAAGAAGAAGAAGAAGAAAAAAAAAAAGAAAAAAAACTAAGCAAGAAAGATAAAGAATTCAAAAAAAAAGAAAAGTGTGGGGGGAATCATGGCGTTAGAACGGAGGAAAATAAATGCGATGATATTCCAGGCGTAGGAAGTCTATTGTACATTGATTATTGATACTTAATTATGATAACAATAAATTATATACAAAGTCACTTAAAAAAAAAAAAAGGCCTCTGTAATTTCGTCTCGTTTTTTCTATCTTTTTTTTTTCTCTTTTTTTTCTTTTCCACATTGGTCTCTTTTTATATTTATTATTTACGATTTTCGATAGATCTTTTTATACATTGAGTTTAACAAATTTTTCTCTTCCTCCTCTTATTATTTTTCTTTATTATTATTAATTTTATAGTTGTTGTTTTACTCTCGTTTTTATCGGTGGACCTCTTTTTCCGGCCACAAATATCATACTATTTTCTATCCCATCGTATTCTTTAAACCCTTAAGTTTTTTCTTTGATGACCAGTATTCATCGTCCCTTTTTAAGGGTACAATACGTGATCTTTTTTTAACCATCCCCCTCTCTTTCCCCCCCTTTTTATTATTTCTTTATATCCGTATCTTTTTAATCGCACTCTCGGATACGTTGGTCGAGACCGGATGACAATACTATGTGTGAGTAATCCCCATAATGCCTATCTTCTTTTAACTGTCAAGATTGTTGACTCTTTTTTTATATATATCTCTTCATTTTTATATTCAATTATAATACAATATATACATATGTATATTTTAATATACTTAAGCTTGCTAAATGCACTTCCGTCTCTCTGATTGTATTTATTTTTTCTTTCTTGTACTCCACGAGTTTAAATCTCACCAGTGGTGTACATATTTGCACATATACATATATAAATATATGTAAATATAGGATGAGTTAATAAAATAATTCAAAGAAAAAGAAAAATGGCAAGGTATTAAGGAAAGATGAAAAATAAGAAGAATCCTTGAAGTTATTTTCGTATTACACGCACCACAAGGTGTAAATTCGTGGACGAATATTATTTCTTTTGAAGAAAATTTCAATGGAATGGCTTTGTTGTTTGCAATAGAGGACACATTTATTTATCGTCGTAAATAATATTTTAATTTTATCAAAACTACTACCACCGTTTGCTTTATAGGATTATAAAAAAAAAAAGAAAGAACATTTTAAAACGACCTACCTCTCTCTCTCACACACTCTTTCTCTCTCTTTCTCTCTCTATCTTTCTTT
>JACGTP010000007.1:900667-939071 GCA_023678845.1 Mischocyttarus mexicanus | reverse complement strand
ACGATTTTTCTTAAATATCTAAATCAAATAATAAATCAAACAAATATGTATCATTTACGAATAAACAAATAATGTAGATATTCGTACGACCAATACTGATATGAATGTACTATTGCAGCCATATAATACAATAAATCTTATAGACCAATTAAACATTTATTATCCTTTTAATCAATATAAGCACCTATTTTGATAAAATGACGTATTTAAAAAAAGAAAGAAAAAACAAAGATACAACATTAAGAAGTATCATAAGAAGTCCGAAAGGAAACGGTTTTCTATTGTTCCTATTATAAAAAAGTTTTAATTACCATTGCTCGTTTTGTAGTCTATTTAGTTTGTGTGCACATAAATCGTTACAGTGTGACAATCGTGAGAAATACTTTATTCCTGTGTATAGTTGCGTATTTTACCCATCTTAAGACCGTTGTTAAAAATAACAACAACATAATATTAAATAGGTTTTTTTTTTTCAAATAAAGTCACACACACACACATAAACATACATTTAAAATCTATATAAATGTAATTTAATTTTTTACCTTAAAATGGATTACCTTATTTTATCGTTGCCGTTTTTGCCCAAACACACACACACACACACACACACACGTTGCATAAAATTAAATAGATAAATATCGATCTACATAAGGAAAAAAAAATTCAATTACGCGATAATTATCATCTGCCAAGAAATTATTAAATAGTAAACAAGATAGTATATTATGTTCCGGTTTATATTCAAGAGAAAATGGAAAAACCCGTACCAGATGTAAATTTTACCAACTAGAAATAACTTTTTTTTTTTTCTATCTCGATTCAGGCAAAGAGAAATAATTGTTTCTACGATATCAGTCAATACGATCATTCACTTACGTTTGATGATCTATGATAAATTCAAATAAACGATCACGTAATTAAAATAACGTAAGAATACAATGGATTATTTATATTGTAATACATCGATTAAGGTAAGTAATGGTGTTAAATAATCGTAAGGAAACTTTTAACTGAAATAATTGTATTCGTTTTAAAATATATTATAAGTGGACCGGAAAGTAATTTCGTTTCTGAGCATATCAATATTTGTTTATCATTTTTATAAGCTAATTGGAATCTACTTCTAAGTCGTGCCAAAAAAAAATATAAATAATGACATTACTTTCCGGTCCAGCTAATAAAATAGCCTTCCTTCGTTATATGCAAAATATATTAATTTATTATTTATTTTATCTCAATGCAAAAATCTATTGAGCATCGGTTATAATGTTATTATAATGTTAAAAGTACCAAGCAAGGGGTTATCAGTAATTCTTTTAGATACATCGCGGATTAAGATCATAAATAACATTTTCAATGGTTCTAACGATATGATGATAATCGAGAAAAGTTTACGAATATTCTACGAAGTTAATTTTTACTTATTCATGAAAACAAAAAAAATTTCCTTTATCTAAATTATTGAAATAATTCCATTTGATAATTGTAGCTTGGCTAATGTGAAATTTTACGTTTGGTATTTCATTAATTACGTTAACGTTGCGCGTATTTTCCAGATGCTTTAATACGATATGAAGGATTTTTCATGAATATACACAACTAATTTATTGCCCGGGACAACAACATATATATATATAATTTCTTATTTTATTTAATATATTAAATTGCAATAATAATAATTTCTTATAATACACTTATTATATTATAAAAAATAATATAATATATATGTGTGTGTGTGTGTGTATTCAAATTTTGCTTCACCGAGAAAAGAAAATCAAAACGAAAAATTAATAATGATTTTATTAATAGAATTATAATATTTTGTTTTGCATTTAACGATGTAAATCTCTCGTTACGGTGTTATTAAAAAAATTATGAATCCAATATGGCGTTACTCCAAAAATACCTGCCTAAAACTAACTTCTAATTTTTCAATTCGATCTTTTATGATTTTCCATATACACATAAATATTATGTATACATATAAATATATGTATATTATAATATTATAATTATAATTTGTATAACTTACAAACAAATTTTCATAACTTTCATCCGTATCGAAGATAAAATTTACTAACTTTGATAATTATTCTCATAAAAAAAAGCCTTCACATCCGTAGAAAAGTAACAATGATTAAAAATTTTTTACAATGATCCTTCGATAAAAAAAATGTATAATCCATTTATCTAATCCATAAACCCATGTTATCAATGGGTTTACGTAGAAAATTTGTAAGTTCAATGACGTCAAATGTGTTTGAAGCTTTGAGGAATTTAAAAAAAATATATATGTATAAGAAGAACGATTAGATCATCGGTTACATGAATTATGTACCCATCGAAGATTACCTTAGCCTTGGACATACGTTCGACGGTTTTTTTTTGCCCTTGTTAACTTTTCAATCATATGTATACTATAGATTCAATGATACGATGGTATTTCAGGAATAAAGATATAAGAGTGGGAGATTGGATATAAAGACGTGTCGTACTCTGAGAAGATAGAAGCCGATTTCATCATGTTGAAGCATCGAGCTATCGGCCTTCTGGCCTTACTGGCTATCCTAGTATCCGTTTGTGCTGAAGGTAAGATCATTTTCTCTTTATCATCTTCATTCTTTCTTTTAAATAATATATATATATATAACATATACCTCATTAGAGATAATAATTTAGAGAAAATTATTAACCCTTTCAAACTATAATTGTTTTCCTAATTTATTATCGGCCAACTTTGATTTAATTTTTATGGTTTTGATATCACATGTTAGGTATGAAGTAATTGCTTTCAGTTATTTAAAGTTTAATGTTATATTAGCAAACGATTGACTTTTATGTACATACACATAATTTTTTATGCATTTTTTTAAATAAAACTGCTTCTAATTAATTTGTTTTGAAGTGTCACGCCAGAAATGATTTAAATGTTTTAGGGAGAATTAGTTTTGTCACGCCAGAAGTGACTTTATAGTGCAAAGGGTTAATATAAAAAACAAAAAAGAACAATATATTAGGTTGATGGAAAAAAATGTCGGATTTCTTGCCACAATTTAACGGTAAAATCCGACATTTTTTTTCCACCAGCCCAATAATTTAGGAAATCATTCTTATTGTTAGTGAAATTAAAAAGAAAACTATACAAATAATAACAGTGTTCCTTATTTCAAGATAATGTATTTTTTTTTTTCGAAGAGAATCATTATATATATAGAGAGAGGAAATTAAAATGAAAAATATATTAAATAGAAAATAATCTTAATAAAATTTAAAAACAATTATTTTTTTAATAGAAAATCCGTGAATTATATTAATACCATCGTCTCTTTGTCAGTATTATAAATGAATAACAAATTCATTCTTTGATTAAAAGTGTTGTTTCAATATTGATAAAAAAATAAGAAAAATGAACAGCTTGTCTATTAATCAGCTATTTGTGACTTATTGATTATAGGATAGTTAACGGTAAATGACTTTGGGAAATTACTATCCTGTCTCTAACCGCTTTTATAGATATAATCTCAAGATGATCGAGCAGCGTCCGTATCTTTTAATAATAGGCGCTGTAACTTTAAAAGCAGTGACATACCTGGCCTTGGTTTCGGTATTTCCCCACTTTTATTTTATTGCGGTTATTGGAATTCTTATTTGAATAGATATATGAAGATGCTAATTTGAGAGATTACCACTGACTTAAAGGTGTAAAACAAATACAAAAGGAGTAGAGGGTATGACGATGATGTAAGATTCCTGTTGTATTTAATTTTATATTTTTATCACGTTTACGATCCTTAATAAACCGCGATATTCTGTGAATATTAATAAAAGACTTAACGGAAATTTTCCCCATTTGAATTAGTCGTGTCGTTTTAATTAAAATTAAAATTAAAATAATATAAATAAATAAATTGATTCATTAATTATCGATCTCTGTTGATTTTTTTTTTCTACATCTTTCCGAGCATTTAAAGTTCTTACGTGATATTTCTCAATATTTTTCCTCTCGTCAGTTTTTTTCTCTCTCTCCCTCTCTCTCTTTCGCATAATTTGACTTAATAAATATGATAATTAAAATCTTACATCATGCTACCCCCCACCATTTTTTGCATTAATTTATTTGAGATGATATAACCATTTATAAGAGAATATAAAATGTATCTTACAAATTTAAATTTTCTGTCAATACAATTAAAAAAAACAAAAACAAAAATACGTATACTCATCGTTAATCCGAACAAAATTGAATTGTCATTTTCAAATGTAATTGGAATTTATGGATCTATTAATAAATTTTAACATACTTTTTTAAATCTCTGTCAACAGAATCATTTCGTTCTTATGGGAAGAAAATAATTTATCTACGTGAGAAGAGAGGTGCTGGATACGGCGGAGGTTCTGGTGCATACAGCTCAGCCAGCAGTTCTGCCAACGCTAATGCATTTGGTAGCGGAGGTAGTTTTGCAAGCTCAAGTGCACAAGCCAGTGCTAGTGCAGATGCAAGTGGAAAATCATCAGCTTTATCCAATGCCAATGCTAACGCTGGAGGAGGAGGATATGGTGGAGGATTAGGAGGTGGCGGTAGTCATGGTGGAGGATTAGGAGGTGGCGGTGGTCACGGTGGAGGATTAGGTGGGGGTGGTGGATTAGGAGGAGGTGGTGGATTAGGAGGAGGTGGTGGATTAGGAGGAGGTGGTGGTCACGGAGGAGGATTAGGCGGCGGTGGTTGTGGAAGTGCTGGATGCGGAGGTGGATACGGAGGGGGTGGTAGCGGCGGAGGCGGATACGGAGGTGGCGGTAGCGGAGGTGGTGGATACGGAGGAGGCGGCAGCGGAGGTGGTGGATATGGAGGAAGACCAGGTGGTGGTGGTGGTTGTGGAGGTGGTGGTTGCGGCGGAGGCCACGGAGGTGGTGGTGGTGGTTATGGAGGAGGTGGTAGCGGAGGCGGTGGTTATGGAGGAGGTGGTAGCGGAAGCGGTGGATATGGTGATGGTCCTATAAAAGGAATACCGATCGGTGGAGGTAAAAAAATGATTATATGATATTATTTATTTATTAAATATTAATGTAAAGTTGAAATCTAATTTTATATAATATAAAAATGATCAGGTTACGGACATGGTGGTGGCCACGGTGGAGGCGGAGGTCTTAGTGGTGGTTACGGCGGTAGTGGTGGATACGGAGGTGGAAGTGGTGGATACGGGGGTGGAAGTGGCGGATACGGTGGTGGATCTGCTGGTAAATAAATCTTTTATGTTATTTGAATTATTTTGGCACAGTAAAAATATGTTTAAAAAATGAATCTTACATTAACGATGTTTAATTATACCTGTAGGTGCTGGAGGATACGGAGGAAGTAGCGGCGGAGGCCTTGGCGGAGGTCATGGAGGAGGTGGAGGCCTTGGCGGAGGTCATGGCGGAGGTGGAGGCCTTGGCGGAGGTGGAGGCCTTGGCGGAGGTCTTGGTGGTGGTCACGGTGGAGGTTTAGGCGGAGGTCTTGGTGGAGGTCACGGTGGAGGATTAGGCGGAGGTCTTGGTGGTGGTCACGGTGGAGGATTAGGCGGCGGTGGTTGTGGAAGTGGTGGATGCGGAGGTGGATACGGAGGTGCTGGTGGTGGTGCTGGGGCAAGTGCAAATGCACAAGCTAATGCCAATGCAGGAAGTTCCGGTGGAGGCGGTGGCGGAGGCTGCGGCGGAGGCTGCGACGATGATGGTCATGGTCATGGCGTAGAGTAAGTTATTAATAATTTTTCATCATAAATAAACATTAAGCAAGCTCATACATTTAAATGGCACAAAGCAAAAACGTACAAAATATTTTATAAAAAAATATTGACCTATCACAAAGAATCATCAAGGTGAACAACTTTACGGATTTCTTAGAAGTACGATCGATCAATTTAAATTGCTTTTGAGAAGATTATAATTATAGTTAATATATTCTATTTGTATAATTTACTTGTATGGATATTAGAATCGATTAATCTAAAGTTATAGTTATCAAATGATTTTTACCCTAAGGCAGAATTTTTTTCTGAAAGAATTCGTTTACGATTATGTTAATTATTATCTAACTTGCCTATCTTTACATAAATTTTCTTCTATTATAATATTATTTTAATAGCACACATTATATGTGTATATATATTTAATGTTTTCAATGATTTCCATTATATTTTCAGTATATTCTCTCGTCTGGGTTCTATAGACGAAGGAGCAAATCAAAGTGGTAGTGTGCAAGGCGCTAAAGGTGTTTACAGCAGTAGTGCTGCAAATATTGATTCGACCGGTAAAGGATCCTACAAAGTGTCTGCTGGAAAAATCCCATGAATCATTTAAGTGAAAATGCAAAAATTTAAACAACTACCTTTTTTTGTATCTAAATATAATTTATATACTTATATATATCTTCATATTTTCCAATGTTAGAAACAAAACAATGAACAGTAAGTTTTATTATTTATGTGATATTTTCCAAGATCAATTAGAAATACTCGACCAAATACTCGTTAGAAGATAAGACACGCGGAACAATAATTTTTTTTCTGTAAATTCAAAGCGTTTCAATGAGTTTAATATTATCATTGTAGTCAAACGTGTCTTAATAAATTAAATACAAATTAAATAAAGAAAGAATTCTCCCATCTTATTTTTCCACTCCATAAATAATTACTAATATTTTCCTGGTAGCTTTTCTTATACATTCTAATTAACGATGTTTAATATAAAATTTTCATTTATTTTATTCATTCGTCTAAATGAATGAATTTAGAATTCACAGGGTTAATATATATATTCTGTCAATGAACAATTGCTTTAAATTGTGAACTGTAAATGATAAATGAAAATATTTTATATTATTATATATATATATAAAGTATTTTTATAATTAATTTTTTGATATGGGTATATTATAAAAATAAATTTTGTCAATTCAATATCATATTTATGTACATAATATGTAAATAACATTAATCTGAATTACTTAATTCTATATAAGAAATTATAAAAGTTTTTTAGGATGTAAAAAATCATGTAATTAGTTAATTACATATAGAATTATTAATAATTATGCTTATATATATATAAACATATTTTTTAAATTCTGTCTAATTTATTAACTACACATAGAACAATAATAAATTGCATATAACGATACTCGCAATTAAATGTAAAAATAAGCTTATGCATTTATTTTTAATCCAAAAATTGGTGATGATCGATCATTTAACAGTGACGAACAAAAATCTATTTCATTCATAATTATTTTCTGTTTATACAAGCATATTATAAGAAAGAATTTTACCTAAAACTAAAAATTTAAAATGAAAGTAAAAGTCAAACGAATTATATAGAACCATTCAATAATAATATTTAATTAATAAATATAATATAATAATTATAAATATACTTCCCCCAATGGAGAGAAATAAAGATGCACGTATTGTTATATATTTAAAATGACTAATATGTAAAAAAAATATATTCGTAAATCTTTAAAAGAATATTAGCAAAAATTGCTTTTTAAAAATGAAATTATTAAGAAGCATCAATTTTTTGTAAGTATCAAAATACAGCAGGACCTCGATTAAATAACCATGGTCTTTGTTTTTAAGGGGTTCGATTATTTGTTATCTTATATTTGTTAGCAAATCTTCGAATCGACAGTTTTTTTTAATCTTCTATTTGTTAATCCTTTTTGCTACTTCAGAACATTCCGCGGCGCTATATTTCTGTACAGAAACATTCTGTATGTCATAAATCCCATAAGAGCCACTATAGTGGTATGCAGTGCCTAACTGGTTAATAAACATTCGAGTCAAGTCAAGGTGTACAGTAGGACCTTGATTTATTCGCGTCGTTGTACTTACCCAAATTTATTTGACTACCCTTCTATAAATGCGACGCGGATAAATTAATGTCCTACTGTGTATCTTCTGAAAATATCTTTTTTTTATAATCTCAGAGTTTCATTTTACTTCACAGAAATATTACTGCAATGCCATTTTGTTATTTCATCATAAAACTTTCTAATTCTGTTAACTTTTATTCTTACTTTAATTAAATATTAATCAGTGATTATACGTCGATATCTTTTATTAGGAGGAAAGACGTCCTCGTCTTCTTCTTTATTAGCAGAAAGTAAAGGATCATCATATGCAAAATTTGGAGCCCATTTGAGTAACAATTTTTCAAAAAATTCTTCTAAACTGCGTCCTTCTTGGTATACTTGTGAATCCATCTAAAATATAAATATCATTTAGTATTGTTTTAATTAAACACAAATCATAAAGA
Organism: Mischocyttarus mexicanus; assembly: GCA_023678845.1. Classification (NCBI taxonomy): domain Eukaryota; kingdom Metazoa; phylum Arthropoda; class Insecta; order Hymenoptera; family Vespidae; genus Mischocyttarus; species Mischocyttarus mexicanus. The sequence continues at coordinate 930,779 of JACGTP010000007.1, read as the reverse complement.
TAAAAAAGAAATCCTTACAGAATTATAAGTAAAGGCATTTCTAAACATCAGTCTAATATCCATCATAACTTGTTTTAAATCGGTATAATGATTTGGATGATCACTTTTTAATTTATCTCTGATAACATCCAAGGCTACAGGCTTCTTAATGGTACGGTGGTAATCAATCATCTATTTAATAACATAAAATCTTTGTAATAATATTAATCATGTATAAAGCCGTTTATAAAAATAATTGATTTAAAAAGGACAACCTCCGAAGATACAATTTCTCGAAATGGTAAACTTTGTTCATATTGACAATATAGTTCGAGAACAATTCTTTGGGCTATTCTTATCTCCTTGGCACTCATAGTATTTGGCTTTTTTTCTCCAGGTGGATCATCGGAGCAATCAAGGATATTTGTACATAGCATACATTGCCAAGTCTCACTTTCACTAAAGTAATTTTACATTAGAAAAAACCATTTATTATATTTATATAATATTAAATATATATATAAATAATAATATTGGATTGATAGAACAAAAATTGAGAAGATTTATGTGACAAAAGACCACGTAAGACTTGTACACCTAATGAAAGGTGTTCTGACTCTTATGACTCTTCCTGTATATATCTATATATGTATAGGTACATAGATAATGAAGATATATACATAATGGATATAATTATATATGAATAAGTAAATATATGTTTCTCATAATTACTTACTCAGGAAATGATTTCAAACTAGGGATATGACAATAAAGATGGAAGACTTTTGGACATTTATCGCAACATAATACTGCATCTCCACCATCCATGCACACTGCACACCAGTCTTCATTTGGATCATCTTTCACCATGGATGCTGTAGTGTTTTTTGGATTATCTGTTGAATGTATTTTCAAAAAAAAAAGAATTCGTATTAAAAATATTACAGAATAAAATTATCTTAAAAATCTGTTTTTATTTCATATTTTTTATAATAAAAATCACTAATATTCGTACAATTTTAAATTATATTAATATTATAAGCCAATTATTTCACTATATTTAAACAAAATAAATGTTCACCTGAAGAATTTTCAACTACCATTGCATTTATTCCTTCATCAGTAGAACTATCTACCTGAGTTGAATCCATTTGATTTTTTTGAGCTTCTGGTATTACTACAATACCATTGCTATCTAATTTCGCAATAGTGAGCATTAAATCATTTAATGACTTTTGACAAAATTTATCTAAACTTTTTTCTGTTTCATCTGTTTTGCCAGCTGGTACAGGACTGGGTGTTTTAGGTACTGACGAACTTACTGTATGTCCCACAGATACTGTATTTTGAGATTGTGGTGGCATATCTGAATTAGTTGTAACATTAATATTACTGTACTTTTGATTATTTGGTTGTTGATTTTTTAATGTTATTTTGTATGTATCATTAACAGGGACCGTCATAAGTGGTGTAGATTGATGTCGAGTACCATAAAATGGAAGACATACATTAACATTCTGAGGAATATGCCAACGTGCTGCAGGTTGCTGCATTGCAGTATAATTTATGTGTTGAGTTGACGGAGTAGTGGGATTACATTGCTGTAATCGAATACCTGATACTACAGGTGTATTTGTTGGTTGGTATGTATGCGGTGGCACAGGTCTTTGAGAAGTTCCAGTAGGATATCGGTATGGTAATAATCGATATGGTACATTATTAATAGTAGGTCGAAATGGTGGAGGATTATGTGCCAAAAGACCACGTAGACTTGTATTTTGACCAAGTTGTTCTAAATGTACTTGTTGATGTGGATGTGTAGATGATGTAACTTGTTGTTGATGACAGCCACTTAATGGACGTTGTGGCATCATAAGTGGCTGTTGCAATTTATTATTATAAGTATGCTGTATTTGTGGAGATAAACGTGGAGGCATATTATGTGGAGAGAAATGTTGCATGTAATTTTGAGATGGTACTTGTTGTTGTTGTTGTTGTTGCTGTTGTTGCTGTTGTTGTTGTTGTTGTTGTTGTTGTTGCTGTTGTTGTTGTTGCTGTTGTTGCTGTTGTTGTTGTTGAGTTGTTAGATGAATTGGAACTTGTTGATAAGAATTTTGTTGTGCATAAGTGAGCTGTTGAGTTACAACAGAAAGGGGAATAGGAATAACTGGATTATCTACAGGTGTATTGATAGTAATATTTGTTTGCTTTTGTTCAGACTGTTGGTCGTGAAATGGGGCAGACTGTGTACTTGAACTAGCAGATGGAGACATTGAAGGATATATTCTTCCATCTACTACTATTGCTCCAATAGATGAAACAACTGAAATTTATTAAAATATTATATTATAATTTTATGTATTATATTTAATTGATATAATTATATAAATCTCAGTAACTTTACCTTTTATTAAATCTGGTACTTTATCAAAAGATAAATGTATTCTAACTGGTATTTCTGGATTAGGAATATCAGCACGTCGACTTTTTATACGTTGTAAATGACTTGTAACAGATCTGCAATTAATGAATAGTTACATATTATATTATATATAATGATATATAATATATAATATGTAACTAAATATATAAAATAATATATAATATATAATATGTAACTATAATATATAATATGTAATATATAATATGTAATATGTAATGTATAATATGTAATATGTAACTATACATATATATGTAACTATTCATTAATTTATATATATAGGATGTTTTGTAATTAGTGATACAAACATATAATAACATACTTTTTACTATACAAAAGTTCCATATCTGTACCCTTACTCAAAGCATGACTCACAAATTGTATACAATGATCTGTAAGTTTAGACAATTGATCCAAAGCGACCTTCTTTTCGTTTAATGTATTTTGTTTCTGATCACAAACTTCATTTAAGCGCATGACTAATAATTTACCTCTTGTATTAATAGCATTTGTTAATCTAAAACAAAAATCAATTATGAAAAAAAATAATCTTTTTAATAAATATGAACAATTAAATCTTGTCTACTTACTGTACTACCATCTGAGTTATTTCTTGAACTAAAGTCTTTTTTTTTTCAAAGATTAAAATTTGTCTATCTTCTATAACTTTCATAGCACTTCGTAATAAAACTCGTTTATAACTAAAAATAATTTGAATAATTAGAGTAAGTCAGAAAAAAAAAAGATAAAAAAGAAAAAGAAAAAAGGAACACATTTTAAATGTACAATGTTAAATTGATTCATATTTACATATTATTTTAAAATAGAAAGACATAGCCATAATAATACCTAACTTCCTTTAAAAGGGTTGAGACAGAAGATTTAGTTTCTGCAGCAATTTCATGGATGAATTTATATTTATGATCACGATGATCACTTAATTGACAATCCCTGCAAGTTAATCTGTCGCAGGTCTGACAAAATAAGGATAATTGTTCATGGGAATGAATAGTACAAAATAAATAACCAGGTATTTTTTTAATACCCTTTTTAATATTATCTCTGTCATTAGCAACTTCTTCCTTTGGTTTAATTGTATGATCTTTTGTTATCTTTAACCTTTGATGAGCCTTAGATAAAAGAAAGACTTGATTTTAATTTTTTTTTAAATTAAACGAATATATATAATACATCAAATAATACATTTATCTGATGTATGTTAAAGAGATAGAATAATTACCATGACACAGCTTTGACAAATGAATTCCTCGCATTCCACGCACCAACTAGTAGCAATAGCATTGTCGTGACAACTGGTACATTTTTTTTCTTCCTCTGTTTCTATAGATTCATCATCTGTTCCCATGTTAGTATCTTCTTCAATGATCTTTGAAATAAATCTATTCTCAATTAAATTTTCTATCTGACTGGTAACGTTGCAGACTTGACAAGCAATAACATTGCTTTCCACTAAAAATATATATATATATATATATTTATAATTATATTTACTAAAATATACATATTTTTATGTTTATTTCAAGCTTAAAATAATGAATTTCTTTTTCTCCAGCATAAAATATTAAAAATGTGGTATATAGAAAATTTAGATACATATGGAGGTATGTATGCTGTATATTTCATGCATGATGTACCACATTGCATCAATTATTATACTATCTCTATGTGCTACACATTTATTTGTAATAAATTTCAAAATAATCTGGAAATAATTATAATAAAATCATTTTGTAACCAATGATACTTACATAAAATATCAACATCACCAGATGTGTTATGATCTGCAATTTTATTATTGACACATGTAGTACAAGCTGCGTGTAAACACTCCAAAAGTTTAGGATCATCGCCGATGACAAATGTTTTCTCACAAAATACACATTTTGATAAAAATGCTCGGATCTCAGTTTCTTGAGATTCTGTGGTACATTCAATGCGCTGTTCGCATTCTTTTTCTGTGCAAACTGGTTGTAATTGGGATTGCTGTACATCTAACTTAGCATTGTTTTGATCTAATGGTTCAGTTTTAACAATCACTTCAGGTAAATTTATTTGTTCGTTACTTTTGGCTTCCATAATAGTAATAATCAACAATGCGAGTTCTGTAAAAATAAATATTTTTATTATTTATAAAAATAAATAGTTCACCAATGAACTTTATTTATCATTATTTTTCATTCAAACAAATAATAACTTACATTTCTAACAGCGTGTACTCAAATTATAGCAGAAAAAGACACAAATTTGAGGCACTCTTTAAGATGTTGCTATACTAACTTATTATTTTAAAATTATATAAAATTCCACTCCACATTAAAAATATATTATAAACATAACAGAATTTTAGCGATCAAAACTATTTAATTTATATTATTAATCATAAAAGCATAAAAGATCTACTATTTATCATGTCAAAATACATATGTATATATACTAATAATTATTTATACAAATATACATATGAATGATATGTTCTAGTCATAATTTTTATTTTAAAAGGATTAGGTTAAAATTACATCTAATCTTTTAACTTTATTTATTAATAAAGAATTGTCAGTTAATCTCAATACACATTACAGAAATGTATACACTATTATTTGCCAAAAAAACAGCAAAGAAAGGTTATGGAGTGGTAAACTCAATCTTCCTCAGAGGGCAGTGCAAAAATCTGACAATAAAAATAAGAGAGTAAAAGCGAAGAAGATAAAATATACAAGGTGTCCGAGATTTTTTCATAAAAACATTGTGAACAATACATTTATATAGTTTTACAATTTATGTTATAACTTTTGAATACTGTTTTAAATAACCTATCTTTATATAACATTATTTTCTTTATTTTTGAGCTTAGAGTACGTTCGCAATGTTTCCCTCCTAAGCGAATACAAGTTTGACACCACTGTAGTATATTGTTTCTGACATAATGAATTTCTCGTCGATTTTTATTAATTTCTATAATTGCATCCATAATTCGTTCTACCATAATATTAAGTGTAACTATCACAATTGCATAAAGTTTCATATTTGACTTCCCCTATAAATAAATGCATTTTGTTGTGTTATTCTGTTAGAAATGAACATTTCTTTAATATTTACACTATTACGTTATCAGAATTAAAATATTAAGAATTTTGTAGAATTACAAACTCTTTGTAACCATTCCATATTATATTTTAATTATTATATTGATCCTTAAATTAATGCAAGCAAAGCAATATTAAAATGAAATAATAAAAATACTTTTTGAAGGAAAAATCACTAGTAAATTTACAAAATTCCTATAAAATTCTTCACTTTACAGAAATCCCCAGAATTTCACTACCATCAAATTTTAATGATTGAAAATCCCCACCACTAGTAACACTGACAAGGATAGAGTTATCTGAGCGAGGCATGAGAATAGACATTTTTATTGTTGTCCCACGTATCGCTGTTGTACAAACCATTAAAGTGTGGTTACAATCGAAAATCAGAATTCGATTATTACTATACCTTCCTAGATCTCAATACTTCAACCGTGGGTAAATCCCACAAAGCAATTTAATACTATAGCAACCTCTTGTTGGATTGATTCAAGATACTTTTATCTTCTAATGAAAAGTTTCTTTTATAAAGTTTTTTTTAAACCATCTTTGACATCTTCGATCATTAACAAAATCAAGCATACTAAATATTTCTTTCAGCACCAGCTGCTTCTCTCTTTATCTGGAATTCATAAAATATTTAGCAATAATTAATTATTAATTTATTATATACAAAAATTCTATGTAAATTTAAAAATTAAAGCTTATTTAATTTGATAAACTATTGCAATTTTTAACAGATTTAATTAATATTGTTGAATATATAATAGTTTTTTTTAAATCTAATTATATATATTAGTTTATAATATATAATGTATATATTTAACGAAGGTAAGAATAAACAAAACTGTCAGGTAATTAAAACATAAACACAACTGTACTTACTTTTAATAGAAAAAAAAGTAATAATAAAGGAAGTTTTAATATTACATTGTACAAGTTTAATATTATTTCCTTGTACAGATAAAAAATATATTTATTATAAGGCCACTCAAATATAAAACTATAAATGGTATGCTATTTATGTTTATTTTAAGTTCAATTAAAAAAATGATAGAAAAGGTTATTGTACCTTAGTTTACATTTGTTCTTTGTAATATAAACTCTATGCAATATAAAAATTCGCTTTATTAACATTACATATGGACATGTTAATAACAGAGTTTAGAACAGTAATTAAGATACTTTGTGATATATTATATAAGATATATTTATATATATATGTATATATAAATTTTCATATTTTAATAAGAAAGTAGAAATACTATTTTATAATGAATATATTGCCTTAGGTTGATAAATTTGAATTATTATTTTGTCCTATTTCATTAGAGATTTCTGCTGTCTGAAGTGGTATAGGACCATATTGAAAATAATAATGTTGTTCTGGAAATGAATACCATGGATCGTGTATATTTTGCGGCGGTAAACCATTATATGCTGGTTGTTGAGGATGCATATATGGTGGATATACAGATGGATAAGCCGGAGAATATGCTTCTGCGCTTGGATAGAAATATGGTACAAAGGGATGTACATTACTTGCATCAACGACATCAGAATTGGGCATGCAAGTAATACTAGGGAAGCCTCCTTGAGGTAAATAATATGGTCCTCCATATGTATCCATTTCATTTTCACAATATGGTACATTTACATATGGTGGTTGCTGCATATAGGGTAGATGACAAGAATTTGGCATTCCAGGTGGTAAATGTATTTGATTTAAAGCAGTATTCATATACGGTACTTGCATATCACCATTTTGTGAATTTTGAAAATTTTGAGATTCATTAAACGATGAGTTATGTTGATACTGCTTCGAAATATTTTTCTTATGCGAATACATTTGCTCACTATTGTTGTTGTTGTTGTTGTTGTTGTTGCTGTTGTTGTTGTTATTATTATTATTATTATTATTATAATGTTGATCTGTAAAGAAAAGAGCAATATATTAGTTTATGAAAATGATTTTATAAAGAATAACATATAACTTTCTTAACAAAATTTATCTTTAAATGTACTTTTTTTAAATCGTGGTGCTGTATTATTAGGTCGTTGTTTGTCCTTATTGATATTTTCTGTATCTTTAATATTCTCATGAACAAACGGTGATGTCTTTTTTTCATTGTCCATTTTCTTTAGCTTATCCTTTTGTAAATCAGTCACATTATTTACGCACATATTTATCGTCTTCAGGGCTGGTTGTGGTATAACAGTATTGTCAGTACTTTCTTTTTCTTCTGTTAATTTTTCATCTTCCAGTATTTCTTCTATATTTTGAGACGCATCTGCACAAAAATGAAAAATATTTGTTAATAAAATTATTAAATACACAATACATATATATATATAAAGCACAAATTATATTGTAAAAATATATAATACTTGTATTTAATGATGCAGCAGGTGGAACAGATATACACCAAGATTCCGGTGGTGCTGACATTCCATTAGGACCATAGTTCCACGCATTATTGATTCGAAAATACTATAAAATACAATTTATATGATTATATTTTGATTTCGTATAATATTAATGTTTTGTAAATGTTTATTTTACCTCTAATCCTAAATTATAGAAAAATTTTAATGTAGCTGGATCTGAAAACGGAAAGGACGATTTATATATAAATTTGTATAAAGTAATAACTCTTACAAAAAGATAATTTACGAAATAGTTCATATAGTTGATGATGACTTATATTAGTATTAATATACTAAAACTTGTACACCAATATACTTCTATCGTCGTATTATTAATATACAAAATCAACTTGCTTGATTGAAATACATACCTGACAATGGTAAATCGCAGCTATTTAATTCCATACCTTTCTGAGTTAAACTATTAACATTTTGTAATGTTTGATTCATTTGATTAGCAGGTATTAATTCACCCGTATAACCAGGCACGTACGGTACAGCAGGATAAGAATTACCATCCGAAGCAACATAATACAATGATGAATTTCCATTTATAACTTGTGAGTTATCTAAAAAAAAGTATTCCAGATGTAATTATATAAAGAAAATTTGATTATTCATAATTACCTAATTTATATATAAGAATTCGTCTTACACTAATTAATATATTATTAAAAATTTATTATTATGTAGTTTCTTTTTAAATAGCAACATACCTTCTCTATTATCTGTTATTGTATTTTCACGTATGTCTCCTTGTCCACTAAATAGAAGATTATTGTTCTGAAAAAAAAAGTTTATTGTTTTACAACAAAATCTAATTTTCATTTTCTATAATATAGTACATGATTGCCATACATTTGTAGTATAATTTTGTAACTTTCCCAATGTATTTTCTCCAATTACTTGACCTTGATTGTTCCTACTAACACATAGAGAGAACAGTAATTTATAATATTTTATATATAATTGTTGTACAGTAGTAATATGTGCTAAAAGTGTAACAATTACCATTCCTGTTTTTGCCATTGATGCTCTGGGAAGTCTTCTTTTTTTATATTTTCATTGTTACTATCCTTATTATTTGTTATTAACATAACAGATCCAGTATTGCTGGATGTTAATAGAGGAGTTATTACTTTGTTGGTTTTAGAAACATAAGAATTACTGGTAGTAATAGAATCTTGATTATTATTAAGATTTCCTCCAGAATTATTGTTATTATTAGATGTAGAATCAATACGATTTATTTGTTCTTTTGTTTTGTTTGAATTTGCATTAGAAGATTTTTTATGTTTTTGATCTGAAAAAAATCATATATACATCGATGTGTAAATCATGGAGGAGAAATTAATAGAAGGAAAAATCTTTTCTAAATTGTACACCTACTAGATTCAATTACTTGAACATTTTTTTTATATACTGGTACCCAATTGTTCTGTTTATTCTTTCGTAAAGATAATGGTTTAAGGGATGAATATGGTACAGTCCTTTTTTCTCCAATTTTTTCTATAAACGCTATTACTGAACCTTCGTTTTTACTTATTTCTTGAATATGTCCGTAAAAGGTTGGAGGATCTTGATTTGATTTTCTTTGTAAAATTTTGGTTTCACTACAACTTTGATTATTTTCTAATGCGCTAGCATTACTATTGATTCCATCCAAGTCACTTTTATTAAAGTTCATTTCAATTAAACATTTATCTCCAATTTGAAGTCCATTGCTATTATATCTTGTCCAACCAGCATTTTTTATTTCTGCGTAACAATGTTGAAATTAATAATTAACAGTTCTAAAAATTAATTCTCTACAAAATAACACATTTTAGAAAAGTCAACTTCAATTGAAATATAAATTAAAAATTGATACTGTATATTCATGTTTTTTTATAATTCGTTATTTTTGTAATAATATAATACACATAACATAAACCACATACCTCGTCTAATTTCATGCCATACATCGAAGTCTATATTTCGATAAATATTAATATCAAGGGCTTTAGCTACTCTATAAGGGAATGGTGGTATACCTTTTGAAAAATTATACATATCCCCTATGGTCTCACAGCCATTTTCCATTCTTTTATATATTTCTGCAGATAACTGTCTACAAAGAAACAAAAGGAAACATGAAGCATATGTTTACCGATTAATAATGTCTTGTAGAAGAACTTACTCTCGCATCTCAAGATTTCCTTTTAAAAAAAATTTATCATGTCTTAAGGAAGAACTTCTATCGTGTAGCATTTTATGAACAGTATTATCCACATTTTTCATATCAAAAACATTTTTATATAGAATTTGATACATAATAGCTGCGAATGAATAATGCTTAGATGAAAAATAAAGTATTAAAATGTAAGTGTAAAATGAAGAATTGCTTACATTGACAAAAACCAGCAGCCATAACAAAATTTTTATTATAAACACTTTCATACTGTTTTTGCGGTGTATGACATAAGTATATATGATTTTTAAAACCATTATTAGTCACAGATTTACACATTTGTTTCTGTCCATTGAACAAAATGATATCTTTTTTGTAAAGCAAAGATATAGCTTGAATTTCATTCGGACCACCTGATTCTGTGAAACACGCCATTTGTTCAAGATAACTATCGAATGGAATTGCTACCGACTAGAAAACAGAATTAAAGTAATTAACTTAGAAATACTGAGTAATTATATATTTTTTCAAAAAGAAGCTTCATTATTTTACCTCCTCGAACAAGTGCTTTTTTTGTCGCATGAACTCAACGCATTCTTTTCTAACTCTTATATGATAGTATTGCGTTAAATAAACTTGTTCACTAACAGCTCTAAACAAACAAGTCGGATCTCTAGGAATATGTTTTCGAAAATATCCTTGACCTTGTAACCATTCATCAACGTGTTCTTGTGTCCTCTTTGAAGACTTTCTTGGAGATATTTCCATAATTCTTTGAAATAAAATTTTACAAATATTTCATATTTATGTAAAAATAAATAAAACCTTGATTAAAGTTTAATTAATCTATTTGATTTGCAAGTATCGTATTTTATTTTGAAATATATTTCTCTTAATATAATTTATGTAAAAATGTTTTCAAATTGTATATATATATATAATGTTTGATATGACCTTTCTTTACTTATGAAGTAATTAAGTGACTACTACAGTAGTTTTTATTTATTAATCGATCAAAAAAATATATGAAAATCAATAAAAATGATTTAAAATTAATCGAAAATAAAAGAATATCTATATTAAACAATGAAACAAGATATTATTGAGATATAATTAATACTAATACATTTCCTCCCATTATTTTAGAACAATTGAAGGATAAAGATTGTTGATTACTTACGTGGATTATTAATCGTTATTAATATATCGATATTTATAAATCACTAATTAAAGAATAACTTATTATAATTTCCTGAAAATAAAAATCGAACAGAATAGAATTATTATAATTGTTAATTAAGAAATAATAAAATAAAAGTTATAAGAGAACAGTTTAAAACAATTTTAATACACGTGTAACGATGATCAATTTCTAAATCGCTATTGGTTAAGAAATATATAAAAATAATTATAAAATCGTTAATCAAATATTAATAAATTTTAATATTGTCCCGGATCTTTAACTAGATATTAAATATTATAATTTACCACATATAATATCTTTCCGTTTTACTTTGTCGAGTAATAAACCGATAAATATATATTACTAGTTTAAAAAAAAATTTAACATAAGAGCTAGAGAGCACATTGATCTCAATTGACAATCACAAACCTCAAGGGCAGGTCCTTTGTCCTGTTTCTATTTGAAGTCGTTTTTGTTTTCTTCGTATGCGCGGTAATTTTAAGTTAATAAACATAACCATTACTTATATTACATTTTATACTATATTTAAAATAAATGAAATTGTTTACTTTCTCTCTCTCTCTCTCTCTTAACCATTATTTAATATAAGTAAATTTAGATTTCTATTTCTTTTTTCTTTTTAAATAATTATTCTTAATACTTTATTTTTGAAAAGAAAAGAAAAAAAGGAAAACTCGGTAAATAATAATTATATTGCGTTTGACAAAATTAGAAGAAACAATTTTATACAAATGATTTTTATTATTCATCATAATAATTTCATTGGAATGACAATGCGTTACGTACGAAATATTAAAAAAGTACAATAGCCCGTTATATAAAATATGATTTTTACACAAATATAAAGTCAATCGGTGTAGCTCTGCGATATCTATAACGTATGCAATGCCACCAATCTTGCTGCTATAGAAAATAAAGTTTTACTTGCGTGCAGCTTTTTTAGTATAAAAATTACATCCTTTGACGAGTATCAAAATATTTGGATGATAGCGTATTGAGCCTAAAATCAAGTTAGTTTGAGAAAAAATATTAGGACTCGCATCGCCACAATACCTAAGGTTTTCTTGATCATAATAGAAAACCATTTATTGCGTCTAGATATCGCCAGAAGGAACGTTTGTGACGGTAGTATAAGTATAATCATGAGATTACATTAACACAGTGTTTCGCATTCACATTTTTGTTGGTAATGTATGAATTATTGTTATACAATGTCATGATATAGAAAATGGAAGAAATGACAAATTGCTGCTTTTTCTCTTCTTCATTATTCCGATGACGTTCTTAAGCAGCTATTTTTTCAGCATCGATCGCTGAAAAATATAAATATTTATATATATTTTTATGTTCATCAATATTTTTATCCCTTTTATGTTTCTATTAAAGATTGTACGAACCTTCTTTGGTAGGCAAAGGATTTTTTTCAAGCGTTTCCGCATGCTTGAGTTGCGCTGGATTAAAATTTTCAATTCCAGATATCAACTGTTGCTTTCCCTTTTCTTGTTGAATCGCTGTAATGAATAATAATGAAACAAATTATAATTTATACATAATGGTTTTTATTGAATGTAAATGCAATTGGATTTTATATAATATAACGAGCAATTGGGGAAATGATAAAATTCTTTAATGTAAGCTTCAGTAATAAATTTAAATGTATATTAACCATCTTTATCGGGCAAAGGATTCTTCTCCTGAGTAGTAGTACGTTTCAAACTACTTTGATCAAATGTTTCAATGCCAGCAATCAACGTTTGTTGAGTCTTTTCTGCTGCAACATCTGTAAAAATTCAAAATAAAATTGTAATAATTGATAACAATATTCAATAACGAGTATTATAAATGTTAATAAGCAATATTCTTTTAGAAGTTTCCTGAAAGAAATGATGGAAAGACATAAGCATAAATATATATACAAGTATATACATGAAGATAATCTAAAGACGTGTACATATTAGCGAGTATGAGTTACATGATAAGAATATCAAAGCATAGCTTGTTTTTACCAAATGATATAATCCCAGTTTAATTGTTTGCCCACATTTTTTTTATATTAAAAAGCAAAATATTTTTTAATTGAATTTATCACCAAGCTAGCCTTAAGTTTAGATGTCATGATCGATTATACCAATTACCAAAATAATTTAGGCAACTTTCTGTTTGTTTGAAGGTTCTACCTTCATTTCGATACCTTTGGCATTTGGTAAAATAATCTTCTCCTTTGTATCTGCATGCTTCAATTGATCTTGGTCAAAACTTTCCACACCATGAATCAAATCAGAATGTTGTCGCTCTTGTCGTACGTCTACATATATTATTAAATAACAAATTATCTAAATCTTTTTCACGCGTACTTATGAAAATAATGTAATCTTAATCATAAATAGTCACTTGTATGCGAAAGCGATTAACTCTAAAAAAAAAAAAGTAGATAAAGTAATATATATTGTTGTATTATTTATTATCGAATGGTCATAAAAATTGTTATCATTTAGTATTGTTAAATCTAATCAATAAGGAAATTTATTATTTTATATTAAATATAAAAAGATAATTATATATTGATCAAGTGCTTTGATAATAGAATTTTAATAAATTCTAAAAAGCTGAGTTAATCGCTTTGACTCGTGTACAGTTCAAAATATAATTATAATATCTTAGAAATTATTCGTATGATCTGCAGAAAGATAAATAAGAAATTATAGATAAATGTAATCATTTAAAATACCTTCCGCAGATGGCAAAACATTTTTCTCTGCAGTTGCAGCTTTCTTCATACATCCGTGATTGAAACCTTCTAGTTCGCTTTTTAAATCTAGTGCCACTTTTGGTAAATCTTTTAACGACGGACTCGACATGATGTTGCGTTAAAGCTTCTTTAATCTGAAATTAATAAAATATATTTAATCAATAAGAAACTTATCTCTTGTTCCATTTATTTTATTTTATACAATATATGTAATAAAAATTACTTTCAAAGTAATTTCAAATATTATTACTTTAAAGATTATTTTATGTTCACAATTTTTTGGGTTAAAATCGAAGTTGGAGAAAACCGAAATCAAATTTAAATATTCGTTTGTTTTCATTTAACTGAGCGTGATCAAATAACTATGGGGGAAAAATATTGATTTTATTTGACACAAGTAAAAAAAAAAAAACAAATAAATGAATACTAATTAAATTTAAAAAATTTCTAAAGTCATTCTTTTAAAAGTGTATAAAATTTCATATGTTAAAAGGTATTTAATAACGCCTACGTGTCAATAACATTTCTTCATATTATTTTGATAAACATAAAAGAAACGCTGAATCAATATTACGGTCGATTCATTTAATCGCATAGATAACGCTGGTAACATAATTAAATAAATGATTATAGATATCACTTATATTGGTCTATCTATAAATGAAAATAATAGAACTACAATTAATATTTTTAATAATCTTATTAAAAAAATTACAGAATGTTGTTCGATTGACTAAAAATAGCTGCTTTCAATTATGGCACCTTTAGAAAACTCTCCCGTGACTCGCTTGATTTCTCCAATTTGATAGGTTTAAAAAAATAATAAAATTACTTTCTTATTCTGTATGATTAACTGCTATGACTTGAATAAAAAAAGAAAAAAAGATTACGTTAATAACTAAAAAAATTGTTCGCGTGTTAACATTTGCTATTTTTTAATCGATAATATGCTAATTGTTTAAACTGCTAATTATATAGCTATTACTATAATTTTAGTTTTAATTAGAATAATAGTATAGAGAAATACGTTGTTTCGAGAAATACGTATTCGAAGTTTACGGTACCATTCTTTTTTAAAACAATAAAAATTGTAGAGTCCTGATTTTAGTATTACATTCTTTAAAAATATGTAGTATCGATATGTTATGCAAGCAAAACATGATTTTTTGTTAATTTTTAATTAAGATGACTCCTTTCATTATATACGTGTACATTTTGTTTTTAAAATTTTATAATAACTTAATGAGATTTTAATTACATATTCATTGCTATCAGAATACTGATTACAAGCAAATCATATCGACAATTATGTCAGAATTATATATGATAAAACTAAATCATAAAATTAAATATATATATACACATCGTGTCTAATATTGAATCATGGGATTAAACTAAAATATTTCATTTGTAAATATATATATATTTTTTTTTACCACTTATTTAATAATAAGCTAGTAAAAGAAGACATAAGTTACGAACAGGAAATAGCAGTGGCTTGTTACTTCCTGTTTAGGCTTCCTCTCATCACTTTATTCATTTTATCCTGCATAATTTAAAAATTCCTTTTTCTTTAATGATATTAACTGTTTCCTCAACCCATTAACTGTTTTAAATAACGTATTCAAATAAATAATATATTAAATTACTTCGTTATAATTTGATTATAAAGTATTTAATTAAAAAAAACATTTCATCTATACTAAAAGAAGAAGTTTCTTTTTATAAATGTTGTATTTTAATGTAAACGATTTAAGTTAACCGAAACTTTTATGATAACATTTTTCTATAAACAATCGTGTCTTTTGATATATAATATACATCAAAGTTATATTAAATAATTACGAGATCGTACACTTGTAATGTGTTCCATATGAAATCACACATACATATTATTATATATTGTATATTAATAATTAATAATACATAATAATAATATATATATATATTAATTATAACAGTGGATTAAAGTAAATAAAATGAACATAATTTGTTTTATGATATAAATTATTTTAACTTCAACTGTGTTGGTAAAATGACGAAATGACGAGTATAGTAATCGAACAGAGAGATATGATCTGGCTACAATAAAATTTTATTGGATTATAACGAGAGAAACAATACTTAATTTATGTAAGAATTATTATCAATTGATAAATCAAAGGCATAAATAGAAAGGAAATAACTGATCTTTAAGGGCTGATAAAAAAGAAAAAACTTCGAATGGCTGTTCTTTATCGAGAACCATATAAATTTATAATACTTAGGCACATAATTGAAAATAAATAACATTTTTATCTTTAGATTTCTCTGGTAGTTTTGTTTCAAGAAGAAATTAGAGACAATAAATATAGAAAATATATTTAGAAATTTAGAAATACTTTTATAAATCACGTTGCGTGTAAATCTTTTCATTTTTTATCTTTGTCTCAAAATAATAAGAGTTAAGAGTTTAATATATTAGGTTGGTGGAAAAAAAATGTCAGATTTTTGGCTACAATTCAATAGGAAAATCGAACATTTTTTTTCACTTACCTAATATAATATAAAATAAATCATTAGAAAGGATCAAATTATTATCGACTTAATATCATTGTTGTTATTATCGGAACAAACATAAATAAATGTGCATCACATCAATGTAATATAAGTTACTTATGCTTAGTACACGCATTCTTAGTCAGTTACTATGTAAAGTTACTGGAGTGTAGTTTAGAAAAACAAGTTTCTTAAGAGGCTTCGTATCCGTTTAAAATAGAATATTCGTGACAGAACTTCTGAACAAGGCCATGTTGTAAATATCAGGAGTACGAAAGACGATCCTCGAAGAGACCGAGAAAGAGTTTCGAGGGATATGTTTTCTCGAACGGTGGGTCAGCATCGACAAGACTGTAGTATAGGTCCTTATATGGTAGTCGCTTGTATGCCTGTTATAGAAAGAAAGAGAAAGAGAGAAAGAGAGAGAGAGAAAAGATCAAAGAGAGGCAAAATATGCGAGAGACAAGAGAGTACGTTATCGTGACTCATAAAAATGATCATGTTTTTTTCAAAATAGGATAAATTTAATTTTAATACCATATAAAATCATATTGTACATAAACCTATTTTAATATTTTGTTTTTTTACATCTATTTTTCAGAATGTTTTTTACAAAAAGAATAAAAAAATAAAGAAGATCAAATTAGATCAATTAGAAAGAATGTAAAAGATTATTTTTTATGATTCATCGTATATACAGTTGGTTTATACGAATAACAGATATACGTTCAAATATATAAGTGGGTGTTGCGATGTCATGTGAATATATGTGTGTGTGTGTATATCTCAAATGTATAGATATGTATATATAAAAAGGTACAATTTAGAGTGTATGGAATAACATTGCACGTATGTGTGGATGGATATATATGTGTTCTGTTGCACGTAACGGTAAGACGTAGAAAGAGACAAGTGATATTTCTTGATAATCTTACGGTAATACGAATGAATAAAGAATGAAAAAGTCAGTATTATTCTCATACAAAAAAAATATATATATAATATATATATTCAATCAACTAATTATAGCAATTTTTAAATAATATTAATATTGGGTAAGTGGATAAAAAATGTCGGATTTTTCCATTAAGTTGTGGTCAAAAATCCGAAATTTTTTGTCCACCAACCTAATATATCAAATATTATCTTTAAAAAAAAAAAAAAAAAAAAAAACTACTGTGAAGATAAAATGAAATTCAGTTTCGAATAAAAAAGTTCGAGAGTCGTGTATTTCAGAGTTATATTTATACAAAAGATGTTCCATGTGGATTTGACTATATTCAAATCTCCGTTATAATAATAGTAATAATAATAATAATAATAATAATAAAAAGATTCGTAAAAAGATTATTCTGTGTATCATCGTATTTTCATCGTGTTCGAACCGTGCAATATTTTCTTTTTTTGGTCCTAAAAAAGAAATTTTATCAGGTTGCGTTGTTACAACGCAGCAAGTTTCTTCGTTTTCTCAACAACGTTAAAAATAAATGTCGACGAGGATGATGACGATGACGATGATTATGATTATGATGATATTATTATTTGATGAAGATCCGGAGAAATCATACTGGCAAGTTCACGCGAATTTTCTCGGTCAAATGCATCTGGCGAGTAAAGGAGAGCGGCAAGTTAATAAGGAAACTAGGTTGCACGGAACGACAATCCCAATCATGCCGGTTTGCAGGACGCTTGTTACTTCGGTTGAACGAATGAATCACCCTCTCTTCTCATCCTTAAATATAAAACGACCTACTATATACTGCGCATTTTACTGAATCTCAACACATATCTCTTTTCCTTTTCCATATTCGACGGATATAAAGTATGCGAGGTCGTCTAACGTTACCTAAATACATGATTGAATATAGAATTAATTGAGAATAATAATCCTTTTTTATTATATATATATTGTATAAATTACGAAAAAAAAATCTTCGGTTATCGATTAAGAATTAAAAACAGAAAGTCTGGTTAAAAACCTGTTCGATAAAAGTATTTAATTTTATCATTAATAAATAATGAATATATTTATGCGCGAAAATTTTGAAAATCGTTCAAGTTGAGAAATAAGCAAATGAAAAAAAATAATGGACGACGCGTAATCAAATCTCGTTTCTATTTTTTTATTTCTTTATAATATATAACGAGAAAGCTTGGACAAAAAAATACTCGTTGTTATCTAAAAATACTATTTGGAAATGGCAGGTTTCATCAAAGTAAATGAAATTGTACAACTATCTGGCAACCAGTTTACGCGGCAACCAATTAACTTGAGTAATCGCATTTAAACAGGACTTTTGTCGACGTACATCAAGCTATATATGTATGTGTTTATGAGTGAATACAGCTTGTTTCACATTACTTATCTTACATTTCCTTTTTTGAGATTGAAAATGTTCGTGCTCCTTATAATCGACATGATATTAAAGAAAAAAACATATCTATATAAGTAAAATGAAATAAAAAAAAAAAAAAGAAATGAAAAATCTATCTCAACGTTATCCACAAAGTTTTGTCGGATTATTATATCTATATATACTTATATACTTCAAATTAACTATAAAATTCATCGTATTATTGTAGTTTTGTAGTGACAGGGCGTGGCCTACTGTATTTTTATCTTCTTCTTTATTTTTGTCTTTTTTGTCAAATGAATCATCGAATTGAAAAAATAAGAACAAATAAATATTATATTACAATAAATTAATTTACTAGATAATTTAATATCTTTCGATAAAGAGGAAAACACAAAATAGAAATACGCAAAATCCTAGGTCCTACGATGTCATAAAATGAATGAATGAAAAAAAGAAAGGATAATGAAGTGAATTTAGAGTTCGCCTTTAAACGTTCCTGTCTTTAGGATATATATAAGTATAATATATACACGTGTGTATATATATATCTACATATATACGTGTATCGACCGGTGGGTGAAATATGCACCTACACAAATTTTTTCTGATACATACATATACATAGCATAGAATAGCATAGATACATATACATCTATGTGAAGAAACTAGAGAAAAAGAGAAGAAGAGAAAATAAATGTATTATACCAACACATGCAGGATGTGTAAGTATATATATATACATATATCTGTAAGAATCGTTGTTGCATATAAAACAAGAGACGAAACGTTAATGTTCTTTCTCTCTTTCGTGCGCGACCGTGACGGCTAACGAACCCTGGAGTGCGCGCACGCGCGCCATATCGAACGGTTCTGCGAAAGCTCAGGTACGTATCTAGCTATGAAAATTTGGCATGATTCATTAATTAAAAATGATATATATATAAAGATAGATATCTAAATTTATATATATATGTATATGTATTTATAGACATACACACATATGTATATATATTGGGTTGGTGGAAAAAATGTCGGATTTTTGGCCATAATTCAATTGAAAAATCCGACATTTATTTTTCACCTACCTAATATCACATATACAGATATATATATATATATTGTATATATATATAGACACAAATTTATATATATAAGATAGATATCTAAATTTAATTTAATTCTTTTTTTAAAAACTACCCTATAGAGATCGTTAGAGTTAAAAGCGCGCGCCTGGATAGAATTTCGATGTGGGGGAGGAGAGATGGCTTTGAGAGGGGGGCCAACGACACGATGCAGACGGATTCATCGATTGGCATAGGGTGATTCGAGTGGTGGTGGTGGTGGTAGTGGGGTTCGTCGACTCCATTTCGACATATCTATATATATATATACTCCCTCTAGTAATATATATGTGTATTTTTGTATATGTATAAGATGTTATCAGATGCTTGTTAAAATTGAAATATCATTAATTTTATAAACTGTAATTATTATATTTTTGTTAAAATTTGTTGGTACTTGATTGATTTTTTTGATTATTAAATGTTATCATTAATAATTATTAAAATATTCTTTGATAGTATTAATAATTTGTACAATGTTTTTTCGTGTAATGAGACACCTTGTATATCTATACTCGAACTTCCTTTTTCATGGTCACGGTTAACGCCAGCGACCTCGAAATATATTCAAATACATTTATCATTCCGTTCCGTTTGACAGTAGCTCCGAAAAGGAATTTATTTGAAATTGAAAAACAGAAAAAAAAGGATAATTTAGTATTGTATAGGAGGATGATCGTTTCCTTGGTAACAGAATACACACCTTAGCTGATGATTCGTATACGGAATTTAAATTTGAAAAAGAGAAGGAAAAAAAATAAAAGAACGTAATAGTTATCCGGTTAGTGGCATGTAATTTAAATACATCAAAGAAAAAAAAATAAACACGAATTAATATTATGTTCGATAGTCATTTGTATATGCATCTGTCAAAACCACGCCCTTTCGTACACGAGAACGTCTTTGTTTGATAATTCGTAAAAATAAAAATATTAATTGTAAGAAAAATACAATTAAACGTATTAATAACAATTCGTTAAAGATGAATTGTTTAACTTTCAATACGAATCCTTTTATTTAGAAGTTAGTTTTAAATGATTCGACCACACCCCTCTATTTCTCTCTCTTTCTTTCTTTCTATCTATCTCTATCTCTTTAAACCTTAGCCCTTTAATCAAAAATAATTGAAATATAACATCGATATTTTGGGAAAAAGTTTCATAGGGGGAAAAGAAAGAGGAATAAGAGCTACAATCGTTATAAGGGTAAAATTACTTTACTTTTCGACGTAATATGTATTTTCGATATTATTTTAAATATACCGGCTCCTGCCGGTAAAATGTTTAAATGAGTCTCCTGCCGAGTTGTGTATGATTATAACAATGTGAATATGAGAGCAGAAGGGATCACTGACCTGACGTGTCTTCGATTGTCACTGCTACGGACTTGAGACGGAGTAGTAGTAGTAGTAGTAGAATACACGCAAAGCCAGACGAAAATTTAAGGACAGGAACTAAACGGCACGCCGACCGATCCGTTAGTGTTTCTGCGTGACGCCACGCAATCAGGTACGGCGATCGAGGAGAGAAAACTTCCACCACTTCTGCGGGCCCCGGTATCCCCACCTCTCTCTTATCAACCAATCAACGATCGTCTACAAAGCTCTCTTTTTCATTTTACCTACGCTAGTGCTGCTCTTGCAGTCAATTCTGGAACTATTATTTATCTTTAGTTTCAACACGTATAACACATTTAGATCATTTAAATACAAAAATATTTCTTTATTTCTACAAAAATAGTTGACATTGCAATTCTTATTTTACTCGTAACCCTTTCCTTACTTTTTTCAACGATATTATTTATATACATACAATTTATTATTTCTACAAATAAACATATAAAAGTTTATTGAAATTACTATATGCAGTAATATTAGTTTGGGGAAAAAGAAATCAATTATTCGCGTAACTTGAAATAAACATAAAAGTCAGAATATTACCATATTTTAGGATATAATTATTCATAGCTAAATATTAATAAAATAAGTAAATTGATACGAGTATGGAAAAATTTTAAACTTGAAAAATATTTTTGGAGAACTTGATATCTTCAGAAGAGTATTATTAAAGTTTCTAAGGGTTAGTATGCACATTCATTACC
Organism: Mischocyttarus mexicanus; assembly: GCA_023678845.1. Taxonomy (NCBI): domain Eukaryota; kingdom Metazoa; phylum Arthropoda; class Insecta; order Hymenoptera; family Vespidae; genus Mischocyttarus; species Mischocyttarus mexicanus. The sequence goes on along the minus strand of JACGTP010000007.1, from coordinate 908,590 downwards.
ACTCTTTTTCGCTAGATTTAACTTCTCGTTGCTAAGGGCATGAGAGAGAACCGTTGTTACTATTTGTGGTATACAGGGGGATTTCAGAAGATGAGGGTTGATGGCTTGGGATGACTCACCGCATCGTCATCGTTCCAGCTGCGCGTCATGTGGCAGACTGAAAGGATATCTTGGTTCACAAAAATCCATATAGATTATATACACTACCGTGAACAATGAAAAATAAACATATTTTCTAAATTAACTTCTTTCCAAACACATAACTTAATAAACGTGTATGTACATATAAATATAATGTTATCTATTTTTATAAATTAAATATATATTTGTATTTTTCAATAGATTAGGTAAAAAAAATTCATGTAAATTTACATAACAATAAATATTTTCAATCAATTGAAATTATTGCTGCATTATCAATTTTTTATTTTAATTTAATCGTTAAGATAAGTTTGTAATTTTAATAATATATATATATTTTTATTATTTATACTTTATATACAAATTTTATTATATATAATTTTAAAATTTATTTCAATTTTGATTCAACGAAGAGAAAAATGTGATAATTACCTAATAGAGGATTATGCAAATAAAATTTTACATTGGCAGAATAAAAGAATATTATTTTATTTAGTTAATCATTTCACATTGAAATCAAACTACATTAAAATTTGAAGAACCACATAATAAGGGAAACACTTGCGAGAATATTTAAGAAAATGGATTAACACAAGTGCTTTATTGATAATCCGAATGTTTCTTATTTCTAAAATTTAATACACGTCATCATATTATTATCTCCTTAGTGTAAAGTAAACTCTTAAGAATATATACAAAAAGCCATTATAAGAGGTTTCCTATGTTATTTATACGGCGATATACATCCAAATGTGTAGAGACCGTTCAAAGGTAGAAAGAAACCTTAACTTTCTACATACATTATAAGGATGGCTTATAAAATGTTTTTCTTCGTAATTTACAGTTAATAGAACCAATGATAACACTAAACTGTTTAGTTGAATATAAACATTACTTTCAAGCCAATTTTATGTAGGCGGGCAATGCAAATGCATTTTTTAATTTCTTCTCTGTCGAAAAATGTATTATAAGACACATTTTTTTCGTCGTGCACAATTATTTAACACCATGAAAAGTCTGTGTATTCTCTATTAATGAAATCAAATAGGCTTCTTGAATATGAATCAATAAAAAAAAAGGGGGGAAAAAAAAGAAAATAAATGAAAAATTGACCATTAAAGTCCATTTAAAAATATTTACTCGTCATTCAGTCAGCTTTTTGTTTATTGTTTTCTGGTGATTTATCTCCATTCATAGGCGAATGGGATGGACTGTGACTTTTGCTATGTTTGCTTCCTGATCGAGATCGGGATCTGTCACCTCTTGATCGTTCACGACTGGATCTATCCCTATAAAATAATATAATATAATTAAAAAAAAAAATAAGTAAACTTAAAGTATATTATTCTAAACAATAATAACAATAATTTAATCAGAACATTTAGTCAAAATACATTTTCATTTCTTGCGCTACTACAACATCTAATAATTGAATTATTTGCACTTCTATGTCTTATAATTAATAATTAACTAATTTATAGTTCTCATAAGATTATACATAATTAAGACACAGAAACACAAAATTCAATTTAGCGAGAAGGACTCACTTTGAGGGAGACTTGGCTTTAGATTTGGACTGCGACCTGGATTTTGACCTCTCAGCCTTGGACCTAGAACGAGATCTGGATTTGGACTTAGATTTCGACTTTGAGCGGTCTCTTGATCTGTAAAATTATAGTTCAAATAAAGGAAAAGAAAAACTTAATGAAATATAAAGAAACTCTTTCTCCAAGCTTTGCGCATGATGATTGACGCGCATTAATTGAACAAGCATGAGAGCTCAAGGCATGTACCCAGCCCAAAGCACTGCCAATATCAAAATGGGTATATGAAAAATTTATTGAATAGTACGCAAGAAATTAAACAAACAAATAAAAGATAACTATGAACGAATGGACGAATAGACGAATGGACCACTAACACGATTAGATTTGACAAAAATTTTAAATACAAAAAGCTAGGAACGTCAAAAAGAAGTAATTAGTACGATACTCACTTTGACTTGGAGCGTGAGCGACTACGTTCAGGGGACTTGGATTTTGATTTAGATTTAGATTTTGAATGTGCCCTTGACTTGGAACGACTGCTGCGTCGGCTGCGACTACGAGAGCTTCTGCGGCTTCTGATAAGCAAAATAATAAAATAAGTCTAATTAAGGGAAAATACTTTTTTTTACATGATATATGTTAATATGAAAAGAAATTAAATGCCATTTCTAGGATAATTATTTGCATGTGAGCCATTCATATAAGGCCAAAGCAATTATAATTCTACTTTCAAAAGATTCTAAAATTTTAACACATTATTAACCAGCCACGAGTTAACTCATGATCGGAGGATTAATCGGAGGATTAGTCGGTTCAAGATTGTAATGCGATGGTAAAAAAAAATATATATATATATATATACTATGTAAGAGATAACAATTAAAACTAAAATAATTAGGAGAATTAAATCGACCCCGATAGTACCTTGAGCGGGAACGAGAACGACGACGAGATCGAGAACGCGACCTTGATCTGGATCTTGAACTTGAAGACCTTGAACGACGACCACGTCTTTTGTCTTCGATAAGCCTGATTCTGCGTCCGTTTAATTCTGTGTCATCTAGTTTGTCTATGGCGTTTTTCAGGTCCGAATATGTTGCAAACTCTACAACTCTGTAATAAAAAAATATATTAATTTTAGAAATTTAATTAGATTGTCGAAATACGATTTATAATAATAATAATAAATATAGAAAATCCTAAACATTACCCTTCGTTTCTACGTTGCTTGTGTGCATCAGCGTAGGTCACTTCTCCAGCTTGTCGCATATAATCCTTCAAATCCTAAGCGTTACATAAAAAAATATAATTAATACATTGTAATAAATTTAAACCAGTAAAAAATTTACAAATAATAATTGCGATTAAACTTTACTAGAATGTCTTTCCTAGGTTGATTTATCGCAAAGATTAAACTGTATCCTGTGCACTCTTACATTATGATCCTATTAGAGATCTTTCCCGTTTATAAAGGCAACCTAAATATAATCCTAAAGGAAAAAAAACCAATATATCATAACCTACCATCATCTATATCTATATCTGTATCTGTATCTTCACATATAGAATAATAATGTTAAAGATCACGTGCTCGAATTTAGTATCTACATTTGATCCAACTTTTCTTTTTATGCAATTCAATGCCTTTTATACAATTCATTATTATTTAGATTATAAATATCTCCACTTTTCAGAAAAAAAAAATGTTTTTATCTTTCTTATAATAAAAAAATTTTGTATATACTTTCGGACTACATATATATTATTATATTGTAATTTCTGTAAAGTGGCTCACATTTGATCGTATACAATAATAAATTACTGTAGTATTTTTCTTTCTCATGGACAAATATGATGCAAAATCTATATCTACTATTAGATAGAGAAAAAATAATAAATAAGGATTTGTGAAATGCAGAAAATAAAATTTAAGGATAAAGCATCACTATTGTCTCTATTTACGAAATAACTGCTTTAAGAAATCATTGAAGCAATGAGATACACTAAAAATATGAAAATGAATTTTCAGTGCTATTACAAAAACATATTTAGAAAAAAAAATAAAAATAAAATAAAATAAAAACAAGAAGAACTAATAAAAACTAAATCTAACGCACCAGCGATCGCTGATAAAGTCTATCTCTTGTATCGCAAAATAAAAAATAATCTTTCATGACGAAAAGACGATTATGAGAAACACTGTGGAAGGGAGGAGTAATCTTGTTACATCGATGAACATTGTCCAAAACGTAGACTCTGAAGGTTTCAAATGTCGTTCTTTTGAACAGATCGTCAGCCTTCATTGATATTTCCCTTGGTGAATGTTACATGATAGCAGCGTTTTCGTCCATTGAATAACTTCCCTCTTTCATTAATTCGTAAATCCTGTAGAAGACTTCTTTAGGGATATTCATAGAAAGTATTAGCGTAGAATCTTCTTATCAGATAACTCTCATCGATATCTGTGCTTGTTCATAAATATGTGGGAACCAGGTACGGCTTAATGCTGTAGATTACTCTTGCTCATGAACACACCAGTATTACTTTCGTTGTTTCTTACGAATAAAGGTCCTTGAATGTATCCTTGGATCCTTGGTAGCTTCTATTTTTCAATGACATCATAAACCTCTTCATACGAATGGAAGACAGAACAATGTAATAATGAGAGAGAGTATTGCAACAAATTCTTCCTTCATTTCGAGATTCGTCCTATATTTTTCTTTCTGAAATTTTCTGTTCTTATTTGTATTAAGGGGAAGAAAAAAAATAAATAAAAAAAAAATTATCTGTAGTTAAATTGTCTTGCATAAAGAAAAGTTGATATTATTTCTAGATTTCAAGTGTAAACTTTTGAACAAAATTTTAACACGATTGTGACTCAACGTTCGAAGGACAAAACACATACGATTTCTCAGGAATGATTATATACGACATAATATCAAGATTAAAAAAAAAGAAAGAAAAAACAAAACAAATAAGATTGAGAAAGAGAGGAAACGAATTAAATGATAATGTTTTCTTTTTTTTTTATCTTATAACGAATGGAAGCCTAATTTCGAGCACAGTAATGTCATAACTATAGTCTCCTGTCTCTTGTATGTGCAGGGCTCCAAATTCCAAAAACTATCAATGGATACATCTATGTAGATATGCATAAATGTGTATATTCTTATATATATATATAAATATATATGCATATACATGATATATACCAAATAGCAGTACTGAACTATGGTGCACAGTAAAAAAAAAAAAGAAAAGAAATGTTAATGAGAGAGACAATGTATATGAATAATAATCATTATCATGTGTAAGTGTATATAGATATAATAGATATATATCTAAGAAGATTACACTCGTTTAAGGTGACGCATTTACCTTGGGCCCAGGCACCACCTTGCTTACGGACAGAGAGAAAGGCCAGACGCAGGGCGCTTGGTTGGGTCGAACGGATCTGTGTGGCGCAGTCGCGGTTGGTTCGGGTTTCGGCCCGCATGTATGCCCTCTCATGGGTGGCCGCTGCCTGACTTACTAGATGGCTAGATTGGTGCCGTACCAGTAGTAGTAACAGTCGTAGAAGAGTAGTACCAGTGGTAATGGTGATGACGATGATGATGTTGGATGGGAGTAGTAGTAGAAGTAGTTATGTTGTTGGTGTGGAATAGTAAGTAAGTAATAATGTCGGTTTTGTTATATAGGATATAATCATGACTCATCGGTGATAAAGATGGTAATAAGTAAATACTGAAGAGTAAAACAGTTATTTTCCCAAGTATAGAAGTAGGTCAAAGGCATATTTGTGCTTGCAGACGGACGAACAGACGGACGCTCCCCCAGTGGTTACGATGAAAGGATTGAAGTATGTTAGAGAATCTATCACTGGGGCGTATCACTGGGTTTCACCACGTATCACTGTGCGCAAGAAGTAGTAGGTGGTAGATAGGTAGTAGGTGTACCCAGTGCCTCTCGCGGCTCTCTCTCTCACCCGGGACACACCTCAGAAACCAATCTGGTGTTACTCGACCTCAAGGCGGGCCCATCGTCATCTCTATCATCGCACATCAGTCTATTGGCCCTACCGGTCGCCCCTCCTCGGCGAAGAGGATATGGCTCTTCGGAAAGAAGATCAATTTTATTGTTTTTCCCAACTGCTGGCCGAACGTAAATAAAATAATAAATTGAAAAAGTAATCGTCCGAGAGAGTTATTAAAAACCGACTTGTGACCGATCAAGAAATTTTTCTGTTTTTTCTCTATTATTTATTTTTTTTTTTTTTCAGTAAAAACCAATCATCCGGAAAGTGTAACAATGACGCATATTCTATATAATGTAAATTGATCAAGTAAGACTTGGTCCATATACAAATACGCAAAATGATTTGTCTTTTGCTCGTCTCCTAAGATTTTCTTGAATAAAATTTGTCCTGGCTTATAGTTTTGCAACATCTTGAAAATGCGTCCTGGTATTTCCCACATCGCTAGCACACTTAGTGCACTGCCCTTGGCAACATATAAGAGTCTTCTTCTTCTCCATTTGGTTTTCCTTAGCCTTGTTTCTTCGTGCAAAAAAGAAAGCACAGAACATCTATAACGCATGAGCTATATTATCCTCTGAAGGTGTTTCTCTATTTGTAAAATGTATAATGTTCTTCCATCGATCATCTGTACGTAATGATGTTCCCTCCAGATTGTGAAAAATAATCTTCTTTTTTCCTTTCCTTGCAGTTCCCTCATGTATTAAATCTTTGCATGATGTAACTTTTTTTGCGTGTATTATTTTTTTTTGTATTAATGTATGGGCCTCGTGTGTATCTTGCGTTGAAAAATGTTCATCCAAATCTAAGAGATCTTATTTTGAATGCCATAGACTTACTTGATCAAAATGTACATCTTTGAATACGAGAGTTTTTTCATGTGTAATCGAACTTAAAAGCGATAAAAGAAAAGCAAATATAAAATATTAATACTAAATGCAGAAAAAGTAAGTTTGGTTCGACTCGGGATACAAAATACAGAGCCTTGTGTTTATGATATAATGAATAGATCAGGTGCACTGCTCTATCTGGAACCTCGAGTAGCAATCAAACTCACATTGAAGTATTTATTATTATAAAAGTAGTAAATTTACAGCTTACCTGCCAACTGACACGACTTGATAGATTTTCGACGGTGAGACGATACTCGGTGCGGGTTGGAGGTCCATATCTAAAAAAGGAAAATAAATTGGTATTATCTGTATTACTCTTATAATAATAAGCAGGTTTGTCTTGGACCTGACTTTACGTTAATATAGCGAAAAATTTTAACGAAAAACGCAAGAATGACAAATAATGCAATTATTACAATAAAAATTGAATAAATAAAGATGTATCTTTAGAGCGTAACATTGGATGTATGTACCTGGGCAATGATTGCTTGTAGCTAGATGCAGTCCTCGTGTTTCTGTTCACACTATCTCTGCAAAAAGGGATCTTATGTGAACAGAAATAACGGATCGATGTTAAAACCTTCAGCAAATAACTACATATTAGCACTCATTGCTCAGGCACACAATCAATCACCTGTTCCAATCGAATCAAACTATTCAAAATGCAGCAATAGCGTACCTGTCGTGCCGCATATCGTCTCGGCTATAACAAACAAAATACCACACATCTATTAGTCGCCAATTATATTCTTTCATCCGTCTCTGCTTACACATTCTCTTCCCTATCTCGTTCGCTTCACACAAATAATCCACATACATCAATACATTAATACTTAATACTAAATACACCATACACCATACTTCATACACCATACATCATACATCATACATCATATATCATACAGCATACACCATACATTCATACATTCATACATGCATAAACACAACATACTACCTATTTATTTGTCACAACCTTTTGTCCAACTTGATCGTTCGTTATCTGTCAATTTGTCATTTATTTATTTTACTTTACTTAATCATTCATTCTGTTTATCATTCTTACCCTTTCTTACTTTCCCACGCTCTCTAATTCTCTTCTTTATCTACGAGCAATAAACATAATGTCTGGGAGGGTATCACTAGGCATTATGCTATATTACGTGTGCACACTAGCATCAAAGCGATTATTCGACGTACTCGGGAGAGCAGTCAAATCCAAGACAACCGATTTAAAAAAGTTGAAGTTATTGGATTAAACGAACTTTAATATTTTATTTTACTTTACTTTACTTTACTTTACTTTACTTTA